>PVLC010001837.1:69942-130213 GCA_004027655.1 Graphiurus murinus | reverse complement strand
AAAATTTTTGCCAGTTACACTTCAGATAGAAGTCTAATATCTAGGATATACAAAGAACTCAAGAAAATCGCAACTAAGAAAGCAAATAACCCAATCAAAAAATGGGCAAAGGATCTAAATAGACACTTCACAAAAGAAGAAATACAAATGGCCAATAAATGTATGAGGAAATGTTCCACATCATTGGCAATCAGGGAGATGCAAATCAAAACTACCCTGAGAAATCATTTTTTAAAGGATTGTTAGGAGACAGTTTAGCAGGTAGAGGAGCAAAGGCATCTTGTTCTGACTTTGGATTTTTCCTGCAGCCGATGAAGTGGGTGTCCAAGGCTGAGCAGCAGCAGAGGGCGTCTCACTGAGAAACCTCAGACACCACGGGAAAGGCCTGAGTGGGCAGCACCTGCTGGACTGAGCCATGTGATTGGCCCTCACTGGAAACACTCTCTGCTGTTTGCCTGTGGCCTGGAAGTGGCTTATCTTCCTATATTTTGAAAGTAGAATCCCCTGGTTATCAAATTTAGAGTGGCATTGATTTGCCCAATGTTTTCCCATTTTATACCGAGGACAAATCCCCAGATCCCCAAGGACTCAGATGGAGAGCTAACAAAGAAGCTTTTTTTTTTTTTTTTTTTTTAGTATGTCTATATTTCTTACATTTATAACATTGGACTTTAGACCCAGTATGTTGTTATAATATCTTCCCTAAGATTTTTTTGCTATTCTGTTTCCATAGCTTGAGCCTCCTGTATATAGTTAGATAAAGATTTACCTTTTATGGAAGAAGGGGCATCTTTTGTTTTGTTTTGTTTTATTTTGTTTTTGTGGTACTGGGGATTGAACCCAGGGGCATTCTACCTCTGAGTTACACCCCCAGTCCTATTTTTTATTCTTTATTTTGAAACAGGGTCTCACTAAGTTGTAGAGGGCCTCACTAAGTAACTGACGCTGGCCATGAACCCAGATCCTCCCATCTCAGCCTCCCAAGTACTGGGATTACAAGCATGCTCCACCACGCCCAGCTAGCTAGAAGGGGCATTCTTAACAAGAGCCCAAGCAGAGAAAACAACAACCCCCATTCCCTGTCTAAGCAAACAGTGAATATGAGACAAATTATTCCTCAAATGTTATCCGGACCTAAGAAATCCCCTTCCAGACTGGTCACGACCTAGGCAGCCAAAGGGATGCAAGAGACTCACCGAAACCCTTTAGGTTTCCTGGCCCCGCGCTGGACGTCATTTGTAGCGGATGGCATCGATGTTGATTGATTAGAAGTAGTCTCTCACATGAATGACAAGGGAGTCAACACAGCAGCTGAGCGGGCCGGGGAGAAGAAAGACGTCTCCACTCCTCCTGTCCTTCCAGTGGCATCTTGTTTTTATTGAGGATCATAATCAAAACATTATAAGAAATTATTAATCACAGGAAATAACAAAGCAATCATGGGGTGAGTCAGGGACTACCACCAAGGTCATCACAGATGAATCAGGGAAGGAAAGGGTAAACAAGAACATTGTCAGGGTCTTTGCTTATGGGTCAGGGTCCCTGGTTATCGGTCCCATCTGGTCCTTGGAAACTTGTTTGTGTGCAAATAATACCCACTTGGTTGGCCAGTTTGTGCCCCTCCCAAGCTAGACTGAAGTGACCTCAAAGCAGATGACTGACAATGCTCCCAACAGAGAGGGTAACTACCTGATGATAAAGGTTCTATTCAAACAAGACACCATTTTAATTTTAGACTTGCATACAACTCATTTCAACCTCAAAATAGAGATAAAATGCTAAAAAGTTAGAGACCGGCAAAGCCACTTTCATAGTGACAACTTTATTCACACCTCTAAATTTTTGCTAGAGGTAAGAGATACAATATTAGTTATTTAGAATTTTAACAATAAAATTAACAAGACTGCTATAGTGGGCATATGTGAAACTTTTTACTGAACAATTGGATAATATACATTGTTCTCTAACAAATATTGTTTACAAATTTGGATCTCACCACCGGGCGTGGTGGTGCTTTAGATATGTTCCTTTTTTAAGGATTTTGTGCATAATGAATCTGTCCACGTTGGTGTGGACTTGAAGAACTATCTACATTTTAAAAATGTGTTCTCAGCTGGGTGTAGTAGCACGTCTATAATCCCAGTACTTGGGAGGCTAAGACAGGAGGATCACAGGTTAGATAGGAGACCAGCTTCATCAATTTAGCAAGACTTTCAGCAACCTAGAGAGACCCTGTTTCAAAGCAAAAAAATAAAAAGGATTGGGGGTGTAGCTCAGTGGTACAATACCCCTGGGTTCAACAATCCCCAGTACCATAAATAAAACAAATAAATAAGCAAACAAATAAATAAATAATGATCTCACATAGGGCTAAGAAGCAAGTTTCATCTCAACAAATTTCTGGAAACCAATATCACTAAGACCTTCATTGTCTGAGCAAATGAGACTAAATTAGAAGCTAATAAAGTTCAGTATTTTAAATGTTATACACAGGAAACATGTAAGTAACTCAGGAATTAAAAAAGATACAATGAGGAACAAATGTAAATATTTATTAAAATAAAAAGAGAGCATTAATGAAATTATTAATTATTGAAAATGAAAAATTACTAAAAGAATAGATTAATGAACAGGAAACATAATGAAGGAGATACTGAATCACAGAGCAAGTGAAAAGAACAACACCTACAATAAATCTCTAAATTGAAAAGATTTTCCAAAGCAGTGAAATCACAAAATAACAAGTGGCTAAATTCCAGTAGGTTTAATGTCAACACCTTCAAAAAATCACAGTATTAAATATTAAAAGGAAATAATGAAGGAAAAGAAATGTTAGCAACATGGCAAAGGAATAATATTCTCATTTTAATAAAAATTTTAAAAATACCAAATTCTGAATGGAAATATACAAAGAATATTTTAAAACTTCAAGTCATCAAAGAGGGAACGTCAGTAACAACAATGACAGCAAAATAAGAAAACTTTTTCAAAAACATACAAATAATCAATAAAGAAAAACATGAAATATCCCATTTCATTTATCATAAAGTTTTTGTTTCTAGTGATGAATCTTCAGCACTGACAAAGGATGAGAGGGAATCAGTTGCTTATGAGCTACAGGTATAACTTTCAGGGAATACTTGGAAAATATCTATAAAAATAGTAGTGTTCATATACTTTGAGATGCATACAAATAATTGTGTATAATCTTTATGGTAAGTAGCAATGTAAAATCTATACAGCAAACATACTCAAATTAAATTAAAACTTACAACTTTAAAGTATGAGAGGCTTCTAAAATATGTTAAACACGTTACAGCAAACTAACAAAGACACAGAATAAATATTTTCAAAGAATTTTAATGACATGAACCTTCAGGATACTTTATGTAGTGAAAATAGTATGATATAAGCATATATAATACCAATTAAGTAGATCTAGAAAAAACTTAAACAAAACTAATTATGATAGATTTTTAGGGGATGGAGAATTTAACTTTATTTTTCCAATTTTTTATGATGAATCTATAAAAATATATACTTTGTTATATATATAATATATAACACAGATATATGCCAATAGAATTTGTTGCTGTCCTCTAAGGACTTTTATACTCCAATATGTTATTTTGATATTCTTAAGAGTAGTCAATAGCCAGTAATCCCAGTACTTAGGAAGGCTGAGGCAGAGGAAAACAGGTTTGAGGCCAGCCTCAGCAAGTCAGTGAGACCCTGTTTTAAAATTAAAAAATTAAAACGAAAGAGCCGGGGGTGTTACTCAAAGGTAGAATGCCCCTGAGTTCAACCCCCCCCCCCAAAAAAAAGTCCTTAGAAATTGGAACCTCAGAGATGTGATTCTGAATCCTGAGATTTTAATGTTTTATAATATTATTGCATGATAACTAAAAACCATTCTCATATCTAACATCTGTACCTTTTTCCACTACTAAACCACCTAATTGCATTTATTTTCCATTCTTATTCTAGGATTACATGTATTTTGAGCTCTGGCCCTAAGAATGATGCTGAAAGACTCTGACAGAGATGACTGGCATTAAGTTTTGCCAACCCTCAGCAAAATGTTTCATGACAATATACAAATAAAGCTTTATTTCACCAAAATGTATTGGTATAATTGTTTTCTGTATAATCAACCACACCAAAACTTAGTAACTTAGAAGAATTATTATATGTAAGCTCAAGATTCTTATGTTAAATAAACACAATTTCTCCTGTCCAGGATTGGATCATTCTTGTATGCAGTCAATTCACAGATTGCCTGGGGACTCCCTCATCTCAGAGAATTTCATTCACATACCTGAACATTAGCTAAGGCAACAGGGCAAAAGCCACAGATCTTTCCTCAACCAGGAAACCAACCAAAGCCTTTCCACATGATGACTATGTTACAAAAAGAGTCAAGGGCTAGAAAAATGGACTCAATTTCTTTATGTTCCTACAAAATATGCCCCTGTCCCGATCTATCACTGTCTACCCTGTGATCACAATTACCTACATTCTCTCCTGCAAAATATTCTCAAGCTTCTTAAGAGGTTCCCAAAAGTCTATTTCAATGATAGCAGCAGACTCAAGACCAGCATCCTGTGATCAGCATCTTTTGAGAATGCAAATGAGGCTCCATGAACTCAGGAAACCTGACTAAAAGGACCTGATCAATATTCTGTTGTGGGAAAAAAATCAAAATAACCACAAAAACCAAATGGCATTCACATAGCAGCCACCGGTCCACAGCAATCATAGAGTTCAGCTGGACACTCACCCCGGTTCCCTTTAATGTTCCACTTCCTGGAAGTCGCTTTCTAGTGTGTTGCTCTGCTCTGCTCTCTGTGATGTTAATTGTGTTTTCTGTGTTACTTGTCCTTGGCCATATTTTTAGCTGAGTACATTTTGCAATATTTTTCCTCCCCATAAAAAATATTTGCCAACAGAGGTCTCTCTTCATTCTGAAGTGTCCCAATCTCTTTTTGTCTATGCTTGTACAATCCCCTTAAAAACTAAAACTGTGCAGGATTCCGTGGACCAGGCTGACTTCACTACACTGAAAAGAAAAGGCACATCCCCCATTCTTTTTTATTTTCAGTACAGTCTTCTCTCTCTGGGATTACTTTTATCCTTTTCATATGATGGGTAGGTTCTAAAAGCAGAAAAACAAACAAACAAACAAACAAAAACATACCCTTAGGTACATTTCAAGCTTCTATTTGCCTCTTGTCTGCACTGGCCACATCAAGTTATCTGGCTAAATTCACATTCCTAGGATGTTAATTTCTCCCACTTGTTAATGGGAGAAATTGTAAAATATTGTGAACATTTTTTTCACAGTCTAGCACAACATTTAACAGGTGATTTTTCTTGATTTCTATTATCTGCAACATGGCCTCTAATTTGTGATCTTATTGTTCAATCATACCTACTTATTTAACTACCTGATAAATTTTTATGATGATTCTTAGATGCGGTTGGTTTCAATGAGATTGTATCAAATGAGCAGGTCATTAGATCTCCTCCTGTCCTCATCATTGAAATACTGACTAGCTTGTCATAGAGCAGGAAAATTCGGGGAGGGGCATGGATAAAAATTTTAATTAGCTTTTATTTACCTAAATATAAATATAACATGTGAATAAATAGTCTAAAAGCTAGAATACTAAAAGACATTACAAAACCAGTAGCCTCTGGTTACTACCCTCTATACCCATTTCCTACAAAAACAAATTGCTTGGGTCTTTGTTTGGGGTTTCATTGAGGTTATAGATCAATTTACAGCAAATTGATATATTAACAATATTGAAACATCTATCTAAGAGCATGGTATATATCTTTAACTTAGCTCTTCTTTATTTTTTGCCATCTAAGTATTCAAGTTAGCAGAGTACATTAAGTATATCTTATAAATTTTGTTATCTTTTTTTAACAGTTATCTAAAGTTTTATGCTACTGTACTTAGCATTTTAAATTATGTGTTTTATTTTTTGTTTCTAGTTTATGGATTACTACAATTGACTTTTGCATATTGATTGCATACTATTACCATGCTGAATTAGCTCATTAATTCTAGTAGTTTCTTTGTTAATTCTTTTGGAATTCTTGTACACCGAATTGTCACAAGTATAATAATTACGCTATACACTTTCCAGTCTTTATGGATTTTCTTTTTCTTTATCATATTTTGGCAATATCTCCAGTATAATGATGAATAAAAGTACCATCAGTAAATGTCTTTTCTTTATTCCAAACTTTCTTTAAGGGGAAACCTTTTGATAGTTCATCCATGTGTATCATCTTATCACTAGGTTTTGGGCAGACACTCTTAATCAGATTGAGAGAATGTTATTCTATTCCCAAATGGGTGAGATTTTTTACCAACCTAAATTTAATTAAATAATTTTATGCAGTTGTTGATAAGGCCATGTATTCTGTCTCTTATTATCTTATTCAGATAATCAAGTGAAATAAATTGGTTTCTTATTATTTATTTAACTATGAATTTTGCAATATTGTTTATATTTCTATATCTCACTTAATTATAATTTGTTACTTGGTTTTGCTGAGTTTTATTTCTACATATTCTTATAAAGATATTTACATTTATGTTCATGAAGGATTCGGGTCTTTAATGTTCTATATTTTAAATATCCTCACTGAGTTATAGAATCAGGGTTACCATGACCCAGTGGTGTGCTGGTGTGCTGGTGAATGTTAAGTCACAGAGTTTCCATAGTAATGGAGAGCCTTGGTGTATAGTGTTGGTAATTATCTTGGTGCACATACCTCGACCACAGATGATGTCAACCTACCAGTGTGCTGTCGCCAAATGCAGAGTTGGAAAGATATGTTCACAACTGGATCTTGTGAGCCTGTGAAAGTCAAATCCAACACACCCCTCCTCTGACCTAGAAGAAAAGAAAAGAAAAGAAAAAAGTTGGGAATTATTCTATCACACTTTGAGCAAATTGGTGTAAAAATTTCCTCTTTAAACTTGTGTTAGGGAGCCGGGCGTGGTGGCGCACGCTTGTAATACCAGCATTCGGGAGGCTGAGACCGGAGGATCCGGGTTCGCGGCCAGCCTCAGCTACCTAGTGAGGCACTCCGCAATTTAGTGAGACTCGGTTTCAAAATAAAGAATAAAAAAAAATAGGGCTGAGGGTGTAGCTCGGAGGTAGAATGCCCCTGAGTTCAATCCCCAGTACCGCAAAAAAAATAAAATTCAAAAAAATAATAAACTTGTGTTAGGGAGAGCCCCCCCGGGAGCTGGGTGGGGTGTGGCAGCCTTAGAGCGTGCCTGGGCAGGCCGGCACAGGGGCCTGATCGCCACCGGCTGACCTCGGGCCACCCTCCAGACCGTGTCTCCCCCTGCCCCAGACGTGGACTGCCCAGGATACCAAAGAAGCGGAGACCCCCTCGGAAGGTGTTGGACTTGGGGGTGCTGCGGGTTGGCTTCCTGCTGTCCTGGAGGCTGACCCTGCCCTCTTTTGGGACCCGAAAGATGGCACCGGGGCCAGGCCCAGGTCCTCCCGTCGAGGAGAGGTGCAGAGAGCCTCCCCCACCCCCCGCTGCTGGGCAGCAGGTAGCCCGGGACACGGAGGAGGTTTTTTACCGCCACAGCAGGAGCGGGAGGCCGAGGGGGTGCCCCTGCCGACCCGGAGATGGTCACCTTGTCCCTGAGTCTAGTAGCGCATGGGCAGGTGGGCGGCAGCTCGCGGTCATCGGCGATGACATCAACCGGCGCTGGTCTGCTCCCCAGCCTGCAGCCCACGTCCGACCGACGAGCTCTTCACCAAGGCCGCCTCCAGCCTTGAGAGAGTGGCGTCAGCTGGGGCCGCGTGGTGGCTCTCCGGGGCTTCGGCCATCGCCCGGCTCTTCACGTCCCCCGGCGTGGCCTGCGGCTTCCTGGGCCAGGTGGCCCGCGTCGTGGTCGACCTCATGCTGCAGCACTGCATGGCGCAGGGACCGCGCAGAGGGCGGCTGGCCGGCAGCCCTGGACATGCGCAGCGGCCCCGCCCGGAACGTGCTGGGGTCCTGCTGTGGTCCTGCTGGGCCGGTTTGTGGTACGAAGATTCTTCAAGTCATGACTTCCGGGGGGCCCTCTGGGGTCCCAACTGAGACCCCAGCCTGGATTTTAGCCCAAACCTCCCCTTCCTCACTCCTCTGCAGGGCCCCCCTCCGAGGGTTCAGAAGCTTTAGCAAAGGGGGACCTCAGCATCGGAGGGTCCCCCCGGGGGTCACCCGCTACACAGGTGCCCCGACATTGCGTGGTGCTAATGGGCCCCATCCATTCAGAGGGGGCTGTGGCCTCCTCCCTCAGGTCTGGAGACCCCCTTACTCCTGTCTGCTGGGCGCTGGGGAGGTTGACACCTTGGGGAGGCTAGAAACCACTTCTTCCCAAGTTTTTTTTAATGGTTTTAGCTTTTTTTTTTTAAATACCCTTGGAAGAACCCCCCCCCCACACACACACACCCATACACACACACACTCCACCGTGCTGCCTAAGATCAGGGTACCCAGAGCGTGCGGCAGGGGCGGCCCTCTGCTCCCCGGGCCCAGCTCTAGCCGAAGGTCAGGGCTTGAGCCCAGTCCGGGCCTGCTCATCTCTCCTCAGCTCCCTCTCGCCTTTGCCTTGGACTCTCAGGGATTCTGGGCCTGGGGTGTGGGGCAGGCGTAGGCTGGGGCTGGGGGTGCAGACCAGAGCTCTCCCAATAGGACCTTCCGAGCCTGCCCCACCCCCAGGACCTCTGACTCTTGCCCTTCCCTTACCCTGATAACCACGTGCTCCCCACCCGAGTGAGCCGGTCTGCCAAGGCCTCTCCCACCTAGACTGCAGGGCCCAGGGCTCCACTGGTCGTCCTAGGAAAGGGGTGGGGGTGGGGGTTCAGGGGCAGTGTCTGAGCAGGAGAGGGGCTCACCACCAGGAGCCCTCCTGGGAGCTGGGGTCCTCCTTCACGGCTGGGCACTGTGTGATTCAGGTTTCCATGGGGGAATTGAATACATGAACTCACCTCTATGACCCTCCTCTCCCCGGTCCTCCCCTGCCTAGACCCTCCTGGAGGTGGGCTGGAAGTGCCTTTTCTGTCTTACACAGCCTCGAGGGCTTGGGGTAAGGGAGGGAGAAGTTCTTGATTATCCCAAAGGCAGGGAGGGGCCACCCCACACTCACATCCTCTGGCTGGGTTTGGAAATAAAACTGTGCAATTCCCGCCCCCCCCCCAAAAAAAGACTTTTGTTAGCATTCGTGGGATTTTAATTAGATATTGAACATAGTCTTAAATCTTAAAAATGTGTATGTATGTAAATATCTATAAACTTAAAAGTGCACATATATATGTGTATAGTTGTAAATATGCAATATATAAATATGTAAATGTAAATATATAGTTGTAAACGTATAAATAAACATGTAAATATGTATAAATATAGACATGTAAACATATATTTCTATATTTTACAATATATTTATAATTTTATATATATTCATATATTATAAATATATGTACATGGTTAGATGACTAATATAGAACACTATATATAATTACATATTCATCTATAATATATATTATTGCATTAATGTATCATGAATTCTATTATTTATGTATACATATAATTTGATAATATGGAAAATTTTTCTCTTTTATAAAGAAGATGCCTCAATCACATTTTGTCTTTCAAGAGATACTCTAATTTTTTTTTTTTTTTTTTTTGCGGTACTGGGGATTGAACTCAGGGGCATTCTACCTCCAAGCTATACCCTCAGCCCTATTTTTTATTCTTTATTTTGAAACCGGGTCTCACTAAGTTTCGGAGGGCCTCACTAGGTAGCTGAGGCTGACCGAGAACAGGATTCTCTGGTCTCAGCCTCCCAAATGCTGTGATTACAAGTGTGCACCACCACGCCTGGCTGATACTCTGATTTAATATGTTAATGTCATATTCCAGGAAAAATAAATTCAAATGAAGAAAAAGAGAAAAAAAATCCCTTATAATCCTATTGTCTGACAAATACATGTGTAATTAGCTAGATAATTACCAGTGGTTATTGTCAAATGTTATTGGCGAAATATGTTTGCTACTAGTGGTTCCCTTTATCTCATGCTAAGACATTAATTTGATAAGCAAGGGGACTGAGGATATAAACCAATAGTAGAGCATGGACTTGCCCAAAATGTACAAGGCCCAGAGATTGATCCCCAGCACAGAGAGAGGGAGAGAGAGAGAGAGAGAGAGAGAGAGAGAGAGAGAGAGAGAGAGAGAGAGAGAGAGAGAGAAAGACTTTCCCTTTAGCTGAAACATTAACTAAATCACAATGGGAAAATAAAACCCAGAGGCAGAAACTAATTAGAAACATTGCTTTAAGGTAATGACGCACTTACATATCTGTTTTGGGGATTCATTAAGTTTTAGTTTGGGAGTTTTTACGTAACTCACCTGAAAACTTGTAATTGTGGTTTGAAGTGTATATTTGCCAAAGTCATGTAGTAAAGGGGAAACTTTGGCATTTCACTGTTTTCTTTCAACAAACACTCCATCAAAATTTGGACTAAATTATAGGTGCCCAAAGAAACAACAGGCAAGGCTATATTCTGACATTCATTGGACAAGGACCGTAATTAAACCAGCAGCAGCCAGTAGCTACAGGCACAGTGGTACATGCCTATAACCTCAGTACTTGTGAGGCTGAGATGGAGGATCATGGGTTCAAGGCAATTTAGCTACTCAGCAATTTAGCTACTGATAACCAGGTGATAAGGACTTTTAAAGACATAAACATGCTATTGGAACATGACAGAGCAGTACATTCATTATAGGTGAGAAAAAAAAAGCTATCAAGAGAGGTCAAAGTATCCCTTCAATAAACCAAAGTCACAGCCGGGCGTGGTGGCGCACGCTTGTAACCCCAGCATTTGGGAGGCTGAGACTGGAGGATCCAGGTTCTCGGCCAGCCTCAGCTACTTAGTGAGGCACTCTGCAACTTAGTGAGACCATGTTTCAAATTAAAGAATAAAAAATAGGTCTGGGGGTGTAGCTTGGAGGTAGAATGCCCCTGAGTTCAATCCCGAGTACCGCAAAAATAAATAAATAAATAAATAAATAAATAAATAAATAAATAAATAAATATAAACAAACCAAAGTCACACTTCATCCAAGTCCTACAGTTTGCTCTGGCCACATGGACAGCATCCTGGCCAACCACAGAAGGACTCAGTAAACATCTTCCTTCGGCGAACTCCAGAGGCAGAGTGACCAGCAGAGAGCACTTCTGCAAGCAGTGAGCTCAGGAACAGTGTTCCTCCCAGGAAAGAGAAAACTGAAATCTGAGAGGGGCAAGAAGGGCTCTTACATTAATGAAAAGAGATCAGACCCAAGATTGTCAAGGAACAATTTTGCTTATTGAGTTGGACAGATTATATCGCATTCATTACATACATGAAGACTGTTTAAAGAACAGTCTAAGATATTTTCCAGAAGCAGTACTAGTTACATAACCTCCTGGGCCCAGTGGAAACTAAAATTGAAGTACTCCTTGTTCAAATATTACTAAAATTTCAGAGCCAGGTGTGCTGATCCCTACCTGAAATGCCAGTACTTGGGAGGCTGAGGGCTGAGAAGGGAGGATTGTAGGCTTGAGAATAGCCTCATCAACTTAACAAAACCCATCAGCAACTTAGTGAGATATTGTTTAAAAATATTTTAAAATAATGATATTAACTTGAAAGGGTTGGTGGTATAGCTAAGGGGTAGAATGTCCCTGGGTTCAATCCCCAGTAATACCCAATCTCTGTCACAAGAATCCAGTTACATCCTAAAAGTATGAGATTTGGCAAACAAGATAATTTATATTTCTGGGTAAGCCTGTCAAATCTGATTTGAATTGTTTTTCCATGGTAACAATTTCCCTGAGCCTGCAACTGAAAATTTGTGTTAATATTGATTTATTCTCTTACCGAATTCTAGTAACCCAACTATGTTAATGTTCAGTCCAGAATCCTTAGGGAAGCTAAGTGGAAACACATTGAATTTGTTACTTTTAAACTTTCAATGTGGAGGACCATTTGCCTTGGGATCTACTAGGTTTCCTTGTGTCTTTATTGAAGAAATGAATAAAAAGCTCTATATTCTGAAACTAGAAATATTTCACTTAACATTTCTTTTATAATAGGAAAAAAGGGATCCTTTTGAATGTGATATAAAATAACTGCAATTCCATGCACCTGCTATTTTGTAAGTTTTTTTTGTTTTGTTTTGTATTAGGGAGTCTTTCAAATCTATCAAGCCAATATAAGTTAAATACTGTTTTAAGTAATGTTTAATCAGCATTTCCAATGTTAAAAATTAATAATTATGCATAATGGCATTGTAAAAGCAAACAATCTTCATGTAACAACGTAGCACAAACTAAAGGGGAATATTATTTAATACTGATATAATTACATTTGATTCAAGTCTAAGCTGAAGAACTCTTGCTAGAAAGAAAATATTTAGGCAAAATGCCTTGGAATTCTAAAAAATTCACCTATAGACCAAAAACCTTGCATAAGTTATTTTATATTTATTTATTTATTTATTTATTATTTATTTATTTATTTATTTATTTATTTATGGTACTGGAGATTGAACTCAGGGGCATTCTACCTCCGAGCTATACCCCAACCCTATTTTTATTCTTTTTTCTTACTTATATTTTTGATACTGGGGGTTGAACCAGAGGCATTCCACCTCCAAGTTACACCCCCAGCACAATTTTATTTTTTATTTGGAAACACTAAGTCATGGAGGGTCTAAGTTGCCAAGGCTGGCTTCAAACCTGTGATCCTTCTGGTCAGTCTCCCAAGTACTGGGATTACAAGCGTAAGGAAATAACTAGATGTAGATTCTAAGATGTATATGAAGGTAGATTTTATAGCATTTTTATTTAAAAAATAAAAATGACTAGCATGGTTTGGATCTGAAATGTCTCCAAAGGTCGCGTGTGAAAACTTGGCTGTCAGCCTGAGGCTTCATTAAGAGGTGGTGTGACCTGTGGAGGTGCGCCTGGTTGGAGGAAGTAGGTCGTGAAGTCGGATTTTGTCCATAGCATGCACACCTCTCTCTCTCTCTCTCTCTCTCTCTCTCTCTCTCTCTCTCTCTCTCTCTCTCTCTCTCTCTCTCTCTCTCTCCCCGCCTCCCACTTCCCACATGCCATGAGGGGAGCATCCATGACGTTCTCCCTCATCAGAAGCCCACAGTGATGGGGCCAGGTGACTGTGGACAAAACCACGAGCCAACATGAGTCGTTCCTCTTTTAATGTGAGGAATTCCGTATAACAATAATGATAAAGGTCATGCCGATGGGAGTAAAAGCAGCTACCTCTTTTCAGTGTTCCCTGAATTCCAGGAGCAGTTGTGGTTCTAGCTACATTCCATATATTAGCCCATTTAATTCTCATAAGAAGCCCATGGGGTAGATTACCGTAGAGATGAGAGAACTGAGGTTGAGTACTGTACTCAGGTCATCCAGCTACCTGAGTTGCCCCGCTCCATTACCTGACCCTGGCTCCAAAGCTGTACCTTAAACCACAATGTCCTGCTATTTTTTCATGTCTGTTTGATGTCCAATTACTTTGCATTTAACAAAGAAATTGGAGTAACAGAATTAGAGGAGAGTGATAGCATGCTACCCCGGGTATGCCAGGGTTAGGATCCTGGCTGGGAGAGGCGGCGTCTCCAGGGAGCTTCTGTCTCCCGGCACTCTCTCCAGAGAGGGATGCTCTCTTTGCTTCTGGTGCTACAGGGGTGTGGTCAACCAAATCCCAGTTTTTATGTTGTTCTCTCAGTTTGCTGTTTCCCAAGTCATGAATAGATTTTAAATGCAAACTCCTGAACAAAGTTGACAAATCTTCACAGTGGATAACTTTTTTCCCTCCTACACCTCACATAGGTCCAAACAATGTAGCTTCTCCTTTGCCAATGGCGGAATGTGTTCAAGTCCACCTTTATAATGGGGTGAGTCCCTTTAAAGGGTCTCATGTCACGGGGGGTCTCTGCTACAGGATGCTCCTGGCTCTGGCCCAAGGCCTCAGTCACCATGTCTTGCCTATAAATGGTGAGATCAAATGCACTTGCCAAGGACCATTAGCGTTCCCCAGACAGAGTGGCTAAGGAAGGTCAGCCGCTCTTGCAAAAGCCGAAGAAAGCGTCAATGCTTGTGTAACTCAGACGTTTCAGACTGTGGCTGGCTTTTGGCCCCCACAGATTTCTTGAACTTTCCTCAGAGCTTAGCTTTGTATGTAAATGAATTTTAATTACACATAACTCAGCATTTTCAGTTTTTCACATAATCTGCTTTGCAACACAGCCAGAAATAGGCCTGCTGTGATCAATAAAATGACAATTTTTTTTGTATAAAGAACATGAGAAGAAGCTGAGCGTGGTAGCACACGACTATAATCCCAGTACTTGGGAGGCTGAGACAGGGGGAACACAGGTTCATGGCCAGCCTCAGCTACTTAGTGAGGCCTTCTGCAACTTAATGAGACTCTGTTTAAAAATAAAGAATAAAAATAGAACTGGGAGTGTAGCTTGGAGGTAGAATGTCCCTGGGTTTCATCCCCAGTTCTGCAAAAAGAAAGGAATGTGAGAGAAAATATTATGACATCATAAAAATTAAAATAAAATTCTGCTTTAGGATAATATATATTATTTCTGGCAATAATTTAAAATATATTCCTTTTATTTTCTATTTGAAAGCTCATATATGGCCTGCCATGGTGGTGCACGCTTGTAATCCCAGTACTTGGGAGGCTGAGATTGGAGGATCTGGGTTTGCGGCCAGCCTCAGCTACTTAGTGAGGCCCTCTGCAACTTAGTGAGACCCTGTTTCAAAATAAAGAATAAAAAATAGGACTGGGGGTGTAGCCTGGAGGTAGAATGCCCCTGGATTCAATCCCCAGTACCACAAACAACAACAACAAAAAAAAAAACCAGAAAGGTCATATCAATATACTTTGGAATTTCAGATCCTTTGAAAATGTTTTCTTCCATGGCTGTTTTATTAGGCAATAAACCATTCAACTAATATGATAGTTACTGTTTTACATCTAGGCACAGAAAAATTTATCTTGAGACAATTTCTAAAATCGTGTTTTTCTTGAAAGTCTTGAAAACATGTTTTCTCAGTTGTCTTGGTTAATAGTCATTGAATATTATGTATTTGTTCTGGTTTTGTTAAAATCTAGATGTGTGCCAAGCAGATTCAGAAAATAAATAATATTAGGAAATATGGCTTATGCAAGGCTAGGCAGATGAAGGATGCTAGACAGAATCAGTTAGAATGACAAAACATTATTTACTTTGTAAAAGCACTGCTGCCTGTAGCCTTTTCCTCCAATCCTGCCATAAAACTGAAGAAAATAAGAGTACAAAGAGGAGTAGTACTAGATCACAGCTTCCTGTACTAAAAAATACTCATTTTCCTAGCCAAGTTATGCTAGTACTAATATATGAGCAGAACCAAAATATTTTAGAACTAGAACATGAAGTACCTGCTCTACGTGCTAATTTACAAATGAGAAAACTGAGAAATTCACACCATGCATACAAAGTTAGACTGGGCAGTAACGGTAAAAACAGTATTACACATTTTTTTTTGCCCAGTATTTCTTGGAACCACAACTTTAAAAGACTTTAAATCACTTCAATGTACCATCATTCGTAATAACTTTTTTAATTTAAAAGATTTAATTAAAATAAGAATTTTGAATAAATGAAAACGAAGATCAAAAGGTAAGAGAACATCAAGATCCTACTGCTTGCCAAGTCCATTTGTAGCTGGTTAGATAATTAGCAGTGGTTTGTCAAGTGCTACTGAAGAAGGATTTACGCTAATGGTGGTTCACTTTATCTTAGACGAAGACATTAATTTAATCAGCGGCTCCCTTTCTCTTTAGCTAAAACATTAGCTAAATTGCATGGGGAAAATAAAACGCAGAGGAAGAAACTAATTGGAAACATTGCTTCTAGGTAATGAAGCACTTAGGTATCCATTTTAGAGTTTCATTAAGTTCTAGTTTTCAGAAGTTTTCGCATAATTCACCTGAAAAACACATAATTTTGATGGGAATGTGTAAGTGCCGGGCAATAGAATATAGAGGGATCTTTATCATTTTGTTGAATTTAATTTCAGCAAGCACGCCATGAAAATTTTCCAAGTTTTTGGTGGTCTGAGGGTAAAAAGATGAGCAGAGACAATATTGCACTACTTAAGGAGCCTAGAAAAGGAGCAACAAATTTAAACCTCCACCAGGTGGTAAGATCAGTTAACGAGATTTATATGATATTCTATAGAAACACAATGAAATTCTATAGATACACATTATTTCTGGGTAGGAGACAACATCAATACTCCTATAATCTCAATCTCTCTCTCTCTCTCTCTTCTTCTCTCTCTCTCTCTCTCTCTCTCTCTCTCTCTCTCTCTCTCTCTCACACACACACACACACACACACACACACACACACACACACACACACAGACCCTTCCTTTTACACCCTATCTTTTCTTCCTTGTCTCCCCCCTATTCTCTTTTCATTTTGGAGATAAATTTCAAGAAGAGTCAAAGTATTTCTTCAGTAAACCAGAGGAAATCACATCTGCTCCACATCTTGTAGTTTGCCAAGAGGTTGGCTGGAGCCAAATGAGCATTCTAGACAGCGCCGGGACTCAGTGGGGTGTCCTGTTAGAGAACCGCAGAAGGCAGCGGCGTCATGGGCAGACAGCACTTGAGCATCTCCGGAGCACATGGAGTACCGCCCCTCCTAGGAAGGAGCAAGCTGAAATCTGAGAGGGGACGCTGTTTTAGCAATGATGAAAAGAAATGGAATAGTCCCAGGCTGGTCCAAGGACAATGATTAGTCTAGGTTTATTTTCATACTGATTACAAAGACACTATTTAAAAAGCGGTCTAGATCTTTTCCAGAAACAGGATTGGCTACATATTTTGTAGTTCCCAGAGAAAACTAAAAACGTGGGGTCCCTGCTCAAGAAAAAAAAAAAAAAAATAGGAACTTTAAGACACAGACAGGAACACATTTAACCATATGTAACCATGATACAACTCCTGAGCCCGGGAAGCCAGTCCTGGTCAGAGAGTGACGTCACTTTAGATAGGAAGCAAGCTAACTCTTTCCCATCTGTCTACTTTGGAATATTACAAGCGTCCGAATATAGCAAGCGAGGGTCACATGTGCCTACCGGATGTGGGGCAGGGTATTTTGAGTTCATCCATGAAATGTGGCCACACAAAATAAGCTTCCATTCAAGGTCTAATGACACATATGCATAAAACGTGAGTTTATTCTTGTGAATTTATGAATAATAGAATGTATTATAAGAGAAGAATGTGAGAAAATTGAGGACTTAAAAAAATCTTGTCATTAATCTTTGTTTCTTTTCTTTCTTTCTTTCTTTTTTTTTTTTTTTTTTTTTTTTTTTTTTGTGGCACTGGGAATTGAACCCAGAGGCATTCTACCTCCAAGCTACATCCCCAGACCGATTTTATTTCTTATGTGGAAACAGGGTCTCACTAGGTTGCTGAGAGCCTCACTAAATTACTGAGGCTCTCCTTGAATCTGAGATTCTCCAGTCTCAGCCTCCAAAGTACTAGGATTATAAGTGTGCACCACCACACCTGGCTCATTGCCATTAGTTTTCAAACAACAATTATACTAATGAAAACAGTCTTTTTGTTTTCCTTTTTTTTTTCCCCCCCTGGTTTTCATTTCAGCTATCAGTTACAAGTTAGAGTAACCACAAAAAATATTATTTTAAGAAAATATTTTGATATTTAAATAAAAGCTGAATACTTAAGTTTAAGGGGCACAATATGTTCATTATATATTCTTAATAATATATTGTATATAGTATACATAAATTTAAGGGATGTAACAGGTTGGGCATGGTGGCACACGCCTGTAATCCCAGTACTTGGGAGGCTGAGACAAGAAGACCCTAGATTCTCAAGCACAGCCTCAGCAATGTAATGAGACTTTCAGCAACCTAGTGAAGCCCTGTTTAAAAACAAAAAGTAAAAAGGGCTGAGGGTGTAGTTCGAAGGTTGAATGTTTCTGGGTTCAATTCCTAGTAACACACACACAGACAAATAAAGGATATGATATGTGCACTGTATACACTGCATATTGCATTCTTCATAGTAATCTTTTACTGTTACTTTTTGGTCTTCATAAGTAGATTATTTTAAATTACAAATATGTAATAATGGGGGTGGGGTACTAGGGATTGAACCCAGGGGCACTCCACCTCTGAGCTGCACCCCAAGCTCTTTTTAAAATTTTGAAGCAGGATCTCCCTAAGTTGTTGAAGCTAATCTCAAACCCATTTCTCTCCCAGACTTCCAAGTACTGGGATTACAAGTGTGTACAATCACGTCTAGCAGTACTTAATAATTATAAAGAAAATATGAGATTCACGTTTATTTTATCTTTCAATATATTGCACAGAAAAGCAGAAACACCACTTCTTACCTGTACAATTTCCTTTCTCTCTTCGCTATTCCACTGGCTTTTCCCAGCACATCCTTATGAAACTAGTACCCATGTTTTAAGTGTCTGTTCCCCTGAGCAAGATCACTGCCACTCTTACTCCATAAAAAAGAGAAAGCAGCAAAGAGAACCACGGCTCCATCAGATATTGCAAAAGCAGGCTCCTGCTGACTGCCTGTAGGAGTTTCCACCTACATTATGAGATGCTGCCTATCATGTGCTCTGAGCCTCTGGAAAAGACTTATTAAGTCATTATGGGATAACAGAGGCAGGAAATAAAGTTTTATAAAAAGCTGTGGTATGAACATTTGAAAGGAGAGCTACCCTCGTAACAACGTTTTAAAAGTATAACATAGTATTGTCAACTGTACACACATTTTTGCATAGCAGATCTAGCACTCATCTTGCAAAATGGAAGCTTTGTATCTATTGACTGGCAGATCCCCACCTCCTCCTCCTCTTCCCAGGCCCTTGAAACCACTCCAGTCTCTGCTTCTATGAGTTTGACTGTTTAAGACACCTCATATACACGGAATCATGCAGTATTTATTTTTCTGTGACTGGCTTCTTTCACTTAGCATAATGTTCCCAAGTAATTATTAATCTCATCAAGTCAGACAGAACAAGTGAAATTTTCAAGATCACAAACCTAGGGGTTAACATGCACTTGACCTTCCTATTCAAAGACATTTATTAAATGATCAGCGAAAAAGATTTCTGAAAAGTATTGCATGTGTGTTATTAGGGATTAATCCCAGGAGCTTTCTACCTCTGAGCTATACCCGCAGCCCTTTTTACTGTATTTTATTTATTTATTTATTTATTTTTAATTTTGAAACAGGATCTCAATAAGTTGCTGAGGCTAGCCTCAAACCTGCAATTCTTCTGTCTCAGCCTCCCAAGTACTGGGAGTACAGATGCGTGTCATCACATCCAGCACATTTGTTGACATGCTTACTCCTCTGACACACTTCTAAGATGGGGGTGCTCATGTAGTCCCATTTTCCAGTGGAGAAAACTGAGGCAAAAGGAGGTGTGATGAGTTACAAAGTGTGATGGAGTTCACAGCTGGAAGTCCTGGGTCCAGAATCCATGTTGTTACTCTCCAGCTATTCTGAAACTCAACTCACTTGCTGGCTCAAAAACACTGTTCTGCAGCTGGGAGACGCCCGAACAGAGCCATTCTTTGGCAGCACCCTCAGCTTATGTTGGTGCAGGGGAAACGAAGATCGTCCCTCAGGGGTCAGGTTGGTGTACTGTGACAGTGTGTGCTGCAGCCGGACAGGGCAAGGGTTAGTGCCCAAGGCACTGGTTAGAAGAGGGCAGGGCAGAAGGACAAAAGCTTCAGAAATGCAAAGTTGCTCAATGTGATGATATAATAGTATCCTAGTTGGTTACGTAACCTCATGATTAAGCAAAATAGACAAAGAGATTAGAGGCTGCTACACACATAAGCACACATGTGTGCACATGAGCGTGGGACACACTGAACCTCAAAGTCCAAACCAGTAGTCACATGTTTGCTGGCGTGCAGGAACTGTGGTTCATCTTCCTTGCTTTATTTAAAACTGTGTAGTAGAAGGGATTTTTAAAAAAATATTTTTATATTATTTTAGCTTTAATTGTACTGCTCTTCATGAAACAGAGCTGTTCTGCTTTTCTGTCAGAGATGGCAAGGGCTTTGTCAGCATCTTTTTTATGTGTAGAATTGACAAAGAATAAACTTGTATTCCATTCTGTGTGAATGACTTGAACAATGAAAAAAAATGATGCAGAAAGTTCACAGGTAAATTCCATCATACTCATTCATCATTTATTCAATGACACATATCTTTAGTAGTCCACATTAGGCACTCAAAGTCATGAAGGACACTAATAACACTCTGTGTAGGACTGCCCTGTACACTCAGGAGGTCTAGCATCTCGGTAGCCTGCCCTTTCCCTGTTGGCAATGTCCTTATCTAAGTGACAACCACAAATGTTCCTTCACACATATCCACCCATTTTCAGTAAGAACTCTGACTTGGTTTGTCCTGTGTGGAAATGTCCCTATGTGGATCCTTAAGAAATAGTCTGGAGTCAGGAGCCACGGCAACATCTGCATCTCATTGTCATGTACCTCATATTTTTATGCCTGGATTTGAAAAAGAAAGAAAGAAAGAAAAAAAAATTGAAAAATTGTAGAAATTCCCATTTCTTGAGTTAGGCCCTAAATCCTCTATTTTCCTCTTGCACTTTTGAGAAAAAATTCTGAGCTCATGCACATCATTATTGCTTCATCAAGGACTGAGTCTCAAGAAACAAAAATCAGAAGCAAGTGCTTGAAATGCTCATCTTACTGGAATGACTGGTGTAGGCCATGTCCACGGGCAGATTCTTAAAGAACAAATGAGGCAGGAGAACCTCTGATGGCAACCAGAGCAAGAGCTAGGGAGCCATTCCCAGGGAAAATACCGGAGTCAATCAGAGATAAGACAAATGCCAAGTTTCCAGGGCAGAAGCAAGTGTTTAATGAAAAAATGGACCAAAAGTCATAAACACACAGAGATGGAATTTCAGATTAGCAGGCTAGGAACACAGGGCAGGGAAGATCTGGGAAGACAGCCAGACTATTGTGTGTTTTGGGCCTGTTTGTGTCGCTGAGGGGTAATGTTTGCACAATTTTCTGAACTTATTAAAATTCACTCGACTATACGCTTTGAACACAGTGTCAGGAGGTGATGGTAGAGAAGGTGACAGAGAGGCAGAGGGGACACATAGGCTACCATAAGAGCCTGGGCCTTAGCCTGCATGTGTCAGTAAGACACATGCTGGGGGACTTCAACAGGGAACCAATGTGCTTGCAATTGTATTTCCTTACGTCATTATCACCGTGTAGAGAACAGAGGCAGTGTGGATACTTTAGTGGTACTAAGGGGTTCAAAAAAGGAAAATCAGTTGAAGAATATTTGTCAGGCAAAATATGTTCACACATGACAATGAATTCAAAGCAGGTTAGTGCAATATGGAGAAGCTTTGAAGAATCTTCCTAAGCTAAGTGGACTGTGTTACTGTCAATCAAAACAGGGGACGAGCAAGAATGTGTCTTCGGTAAAGTCAGTTTTGTTTTGAATTTGCTGGGTTTGGGATACCAGGTAATGCCCAACAGGAATACCAAGTAGGCCACTGGAATTGCAAAAGTTTGAGAACCTGGAGGATGTGGTATCAGGGAATAGAGAGCCAGAGGGAGTCAAAAGAATAAACAGAGAATTGTTCCCACTAAATTTAGAAATACAGAGGTCATTGGTAAACTATGCCAGATCCATTTCCATGGAGCATTAAGAAAGAAAGCCAGATTGCAAGCTGTTGATAAATGAGTGGGAGACAGATGAAGTGCTTTGGGGCTGAGAAGAGGAGAAAAGAGACTGGACGCTAGATATAGCAAAAGGTGGTGGTGATGGATTATTTTAGATTACAGAGATATGTGTAAGTTTTGGCTTTAGAAAAAAAGAAGTTGAACATACATGATTGGACATTGCAAAGCGATAGGTACAGAGAAGACAGAAGGACTGTGAGGACAGAAGGGAAGGGGCTAACAGAAAGCCAAGGGAACGTGCTGTGTATTCTCAGTCTGCAAAGGCAACATCCACATGTCCAGGGCAGAGGTACTTGCAGAGTGTTGGTTGGCACAGGTTGGTTAACTGAGATGGCATCAACCAGACCACATTCCCCTCCCCACTTCCACAAATCCCCAGACTGGACTTCTTTGTGAGTAAGAAGTGCAATGTTGACATTAAGAATAAAATTCTCTTGTGTTCTACATTCACGGTTACGTTTCAGGATGTGTGTTTTTATCTGGGAGAGAGGTGCCTGCTTTTCCTTATCATTTGGATATTCATAATTTGAATTTGCATGAATCATCTTCAACATCAAGGAAAATACAGAGTCTTTTAAATCATGAACAAAACAAAATCAATGGGGAAGAAAGTTGAAGGAAAAATCTGACTAAATTAGATGAGTGAGGAATGAATAACGTGCGCGCTCGAGTGTGTGTGTGTGTGTGTGTGTGTGTGTGTGTGTGTAGTGTATGGTATTAGTTTAGAAAGCCCTAACCTCAGAAAGTTGAATAACACACACTCAAACATGAAATAGATACACAAACACTGAAAGAAAACAAATTGCACAGATTCAAGTCAAGGGAGGTAACTAGGCCTATTTTCAAAGTGCTCTAGTATTCATTTTTCAAATTCATAGACAAACCCATTTCAAGTAGTCATATTTCTCTAAGATTTATAATTCATAATATAACTATATTGCTACAAAGATTGAATAAGAAAAAGTAGAAAATAGATTAGAAACACTTTGTAATGGTCATACACTTCTGAGCTACTGCACAGAAACTGGATTTTGAAACCTAGTGGACATGGTTTATAAAACTATTTTTATATTGAGTCACTGTAAAACAATCTTTGGTGGCCCTGATATTGTGAATTATATTTAAAACTTTCTTTCCTATATTTTCTTGACTGTTCTTTAGCACTTATTTTCTCCTCTCTTATATTTGAAAATAATTTTGGTCATTTTTTTTTCAAGTAGAAGTTTTGAGGTGGGTGTGGTAGCACACAATTGCAATTCCAGTACTTTGGAGGCTCAGACAGGAGGATTGCAGGTTTGAGGACAGCCTCAGCAAGTAGTGAGACTCTCATCGACATAGTGAGACTGTTTCCAAATAAGAAACAAAATCAGGCTGGAGGTGTAGCTCGAAGGTAGAATGCCTCTGGGTTCAATCCCCAGCATAAATTAATTAATTAATTAATTAATAAGTAAATAGAAGTTTTGTATGCTTAATTAATATATTAACTATGTATTTAATTTTTAATTTTGAGTTTTCTGTACCTAAAGCATCGTGTACATTTCCTATGTTTTATAATATTGATTAAACTGATGTCTCATTTATGAAGTTTCTATCTATTTCTTATAAAATTCACTCATAAATTTTAGATTCACTCTTAAATTTTGGCTGGGCATAGTGGCACACGCCTGTAATCCCAATATTTGGGAGGTTAAGACAGAAGTATCATAGGTTTGAGGCCAACCTCAGCAACTTACTGAGACCCGGTTTCAAGTGAAAAATAAAAAGGACTAGGGGTGAAGCTTGGAAGTGTAACACCCCTGGGCTCAATAACCAGTCCAACTCTCACACAAAATACAATTCTAATTTTTACTCTAATTTGCATGGATTTTTAATTTTTTAACCCTTTACATTTCTAGGGCTGGTAGAGATAATATTGTCTGGTAAAAAAAAAATAAATGTAATAAACATGTTCATAAATACAAGAAATTTACATGAGAAAATGGTGTGGTATTTGAGGAAGATACAGGATGCAATTACTGCAAAGCTTCTGAGGTAGTAGCACAGCATGTGCCTAACATTCAAGAAACAGAAAGATGCCAGTGGGGCTAGAGGAAAAACAGGAGCACAAGAGAAGAATGGGAGTGAGGTCAGAGGTACCAGCCCATGCAGGTCCTGTGAGCACTCTGGCTTCTTCTCTAGGAACTCTTGAAAGAAGAAAAGCAAGCAAATCAACCATTCTCTCTGAGACACCCGCAGAAAAGCTCTTGATCCACTTGGATGCTCACACACTCCTATCTCCCAGTGCACAGAGCAGGCAGGACCTGTCCATGGTTCTGTTTCTTCTTGGCCTTCACTTGTGAGTCCTGGCCTCCAGGGACTCCCCCAGCGTAGGAGTCCAGGATTCTGCATCTGTTTCTCACACTCTGGGCACCTTGGCATGTCACGCTTCACTCTTACAAGGGCAAACGTTGACTTGGGAGGATCAGGCTGGTGACATTGGTGACAGAAGTCAGCATCCTTCCAGAATCTCCTGCTCCAGAATCCACAACTGTATATATTTATCCTGGTCCAATTCCACAATGTCCTCTTCATTTCAATTACCCCAAACCCTAAGGAAAATAACAAAACAAAATGTCACCAACTAAAATGAATATATTTATGTATACCAACAGATAGCATTTGGGACCTTTTAACAATGAACTTTGTATAACAGATGATAATGTTCGGCAAACCACAATTTAATATACACAATTGGAAAAGCAACAATCAGAAAAGTTTTGCTGTGTAAAATGAAGCTGCAGTTCAGTTCTTCACAGAGCCTAACACTGGATTCAAACAGGCTGCATGACTATAAAAATATTGATAATGATGATAATAACAATAAACTAATGTATTTCAGCACCCATTATTTGCTACAAATTGTGATAAATCCTTTATATATATGGCTATCTTAATCATAAAAACAGCCCAGTATGGTAAGCATTGCTGTTGTCTTACTATTACAGAAGAAGATACATAAAAATATATGCAAATATGTATTATGCACAAGTATGTCAAATGACAGCTTGTACATGTATGCACAAATGACATATATGCACATATATGTCAAATGACAGCTTGCTGTGTCTGACTCCAAATCCACGGCAATTAACACCCACTCAGTGTTTACAAAACCACCAAAAAGGATGGAGTGTCCAGGCATAAAGGCTGCAAAGCATCTATAAAGATGGAAAAGTATGTTACAAAATCTGTTCCAGTTGACCTACCAAGCAGTTCAAAACTCGCTTTGTGAGCACCATGCAGCTTTCAACAAAGAGCTGAGCAGAAACAGCTCTCTATTCTAACCTCTGCCAGGATGATGCAAGCCAAGAACGAAGACTTTAGCTCCAGGGTATTGTTCTCTCCCTTCAAGATGCAGCTTTGAAACTGAGGGTATTAAGTGAGCCTCTGCCTTTCAGTCTTCTGAACACCAGAGGGTATTTTGTAATAGTGAACTAGGTTCTATTAATTTGAATTACTCATAAAAAGAAGAGAGCAAGGGAACGAATGTACTATCTGTAATTTCTCGCATATGAATAACCATGATTGGTATAATGCACTACCACCTTAACCATAATTTGTGGACAAGTTCCTCCAACAATTAAATTAGCAGGTATGATCTCTTGCACCAGAAAGCACACCTCTCTGCTTCCCTTCTCAGGTTAAACTGCAAAGGCTGGGTAGGGACCATGCAGGCTGGAGTTTCCTTTACAGTGAACCTCCCAGGAACCTTTTGTGGCTGTAGCATGAGGCTGTCCTTTAAAGCTTCGGGGAGTCCTGTTGATTTGAAACTGATGTAGTTAAAGGAAGCCTGTGGCCCTCCCCTGAAAATTCTATTCTTTGTTTCCATCTCTAACACATTGAGATTCAAAGTTGCTTCTATATACTTTTAAAAATACCCACAAACAACTGACCCACTCATTCTCCTTCTTAAATTCTGGGCTAAATAACCTCAGTTTGGGCTTTTTTTTTTTTTTTAAATGAAGCCATATCCTGATGTTCTTACTCCCCTGACCCCTCTTTAAGATACTTTCACTTCTCACAATTCTACTTGAGATGAGGTCCCAGGAACTAAATAATATTCCAGACACTTTCTTAGCATTGTAGGATATAGACTAAAACAATATGACATTTGTGCTTGGCCACTGGAAATCTACCAATGTAGATTAAGTTGGCATCCATTTCTTTGGCAGCCGCATGAAATGGCTGAGTCATTCTGAATCATTCGCTATATAACAGACTAACTCTATGATTCTTGTTTTATTTCTGATGAGTGCAGGAAGTTCCTTATTCAATTAAGGTTTTGTGTGTTTTATTGGATACCATGTGATATAGCGAAAAGGGCGTTGCATTTAACATCAAGCTAAATGGATTAAATCTCTACAAAAACATCCATGAAGTCATTCAGCAGCCATCAACAAAGTCACAAATATATTAAGCCTCTCACAGTTTGTTTACTCATATTTAGCTTGAAAAAGACTAAAGTATGTCAAAAGAAGTTTGTAAAACATGTATGATCATTAGCTATTGTTTTTTTAAAACCTTAAGAGCACTGTTACTAATCCCTTTTAGTATCATTATGTGAGATTTGCCCAACTATTTCTGTCCTAAGAGATTGTTGATAAAAGATAGGATTAGCCATTTAATGAAAGGTTTATATGTCAAAATTGTTGGATAGTATAGAGAAATGACTGAATTCTTTTTCTTCAAGAAGAAAAATTGCTTTGTTTGCAAAGTGTAATGATAATATAGTTTCACTCAGTCTGGGTTGAGGAAGATAACAATTCTGTTTTGTGGAGAAAGATGATAAGCACCTAACTCTTACAGCGCAGGCTACTCTAACAGAATATCACAGATTGGGTGGTTTAAGCAACAAACATTTCTTTCCCATTGTTCTGAAACCTGGAAGTTCAAGATCAGGATCCATCATGGCCAAGTTCTTGGTGAAGGCCCTCCTCCTGGTTTACAGTTGGCCATTTTATCCTGGGAGTCTCACCTGGCAAAGAACACAGAAAGAAAGCTTTCCTGTCTTTTCTTATGAGGACACTATTCTCATTTACTGGGATTACACATTTAAGACATAATTACCATCTCAAAGCCTCACCTTCTAATACCACCACATTTGAGGTTAGGAACTCATAATTTGAATTGGGAAGAGGGAGGCACAAATATTCAGTCTTTTAAAAGTCTTTTTATAGTGACTTTTTAAAGAGAAATAGTTGAAATCTAATTGAAGCTGCTTACATAAACTTTGGGCAATGGAGTAGGGGTCGATACACTCTGTCAGTAACTCCAAATTATAATTAGACCTATTAGTCAGGGTGTGCCAGACTCACTCAGGCTCTCGGTGCATTGAGTGGAGTTGTCTTCAATGGCATACAGTTATTCTTACCAGTGAACATTGTTTATCATAGCAAAACCCAGTAGTTTTGAAAGGTAGGGATTTGTTTGGGGATGCTAATTTCCTGGGACATTATGTCTAGTCCCATGGCTCAGCATAGGCAATACTCAGGTTGAGGTAAGCACTTTTCTACTGCTCTTGGAAGGCAACAGTGGTTCCAGCAGCACTACTAACACTCTCCTTGCTTTGACAAAGACTGTTAACAAAGGGAAGAATACAGATATATGGAAGACAAGGAGTCTCAGGCCGCAAAGAAAACCACATTGTTGTTGTCATTGCTTTAATTGGACAAATTGTAGATTCAGAAGTCTTCAAAGTCTATTTTTGATTGATAAAAAGTAAAAAAAAAAGACTAGCTTCAAAAATATAAGGAGATTAGACTCACAATTGTAGAAGTCTTAATAACAAAAGTGATGATATTCTTGCATAAAAATCAGCAGGTCTACTCGTTGACTTTAGAAAAGTTTTGTTCTATTTGGTAGTCAGAAAAGGAAGATTATATATATATATTTTTTCATTACCAAACACTCCCATGTCTCCCTCCACCACTCTTCCCCAGCCCCCTACCTTCCTGATCAGGCAATGTAACAGGCAAGAGGAGGCTCAGAAATATGGGGACCGGTGGGTGGCAGATATATCTACACAGAGGAAGAAACAAACCTATTCATGGAAAACCATGAAGACAGCTTAGCTAACTGATAGAAAGCAGTTATTCCATTAGTAAGAATGCAGTTAACTTATTCTGTTGCAAAAGTAATTAGGGGAATTTTGTTGTTGAAGTGTTTCATTTCACATGTCAAGTTATGAAAAAAAGAGCTCTTCGATAATTTCTCTATAACCAGACACTATTATACTATCTGCTCTGCATATTTTTCTGGAAATTGGTTATGTATCATTCCCTAGATATTTACCTATATGTTCCTACAGTATCATCCATACCTTTTAAGATGAAAACCTCTTCCATCCATGGTCAACTATTCCTGGGACCATTTTCTGCCATATGAATGCAGAACCAGAGGCAACCAGCCTTTAATTAAATAACGAACAACAAGAAAAACTATAGATGCAAGGGATGGAGAAATAATTTACATGATGTCTGCAAAATATTAGAGATGAATCCATTCATTAGTTTCTGGGCTCTATTCCATAACAATTAAATCATCATCTGTCTAGGTCAACATTCTCACTGCTATAACACAAAAGACCTGACCATATAACTTAGAGGAAGGAAGATTTACTTGCTCACAGTTTCTCAGAGATTATGGGTTCAGTCCATGTGAGGGTGGGATTTATGGATCTCGGGGAGAACACATGGGCTCTGCTGCTTACATCGCAGAGGCTGGAAGCAGAGAGAGCAAGCAAACAGGAGAGAAGCTGAATTTATATAATCCATAAGGGCCTCCACCCTAGTAACCATGCCCACTTCCAACATTGCTATCTTGCTTCTGAGGGCTGGGGGGGCATTCTAAACCCAAATCATTACAGCATCTCTCTGGGCAGGGCTCAAACACTAGTATTTGAAAAATTTTTGCCAGGTTATTTTCTGGGGCAGTCAGCTTTGGGAACCATAATTTTAAATAATTGATGAGGCTCCAAATGCACCCACAATGTCGGGTTGGTCAGATCCCTGGTGTTTGTTCAGTAAATTACCCCTTGTTAATGTAGTTTGTCTGCCAGGATTTTTTAATACATCATGAGTACCGCCTAGAGGCATGGCTATCTTAGTCCATTTTATGCTGCTATAACAGAATACCTGAGACTAGGTATTTATAACAAACAAGTATTTGTTCTGCTCATGGTACTGGAGTTGGGGAAGTCCAAGGGCATGATGATGGCATCTGGCAAGGGCCTTAATGCTGCATCATTTCTCAGTGGAAGGTGGAAGGTGCTGAAGGACCATGTCTATGAGAGCAAGAAAGTAAGAGGTGGCAAACTCATTTTTATGACAATCTGCTTTTGTGATAACTAACTCATTTCTGCAATAACAACATTAATCCATTCTATTCACCAGACCACTTTGACCACTTTTTTTTTTCTTTTCTTTCTTTCTTTTTTTTTTTTTTTTGGCAGTACTGGGGATTGAACTCAGGGGCATTCTACCTCCCAGCTACACCTTAGCCCTATGTTTTATTCTTTATTTTGAAACAGAGTCTCACTAAGTCGCAGAGGGCCTCACTAAGTAGCTGAGGCTGGCCGCGAACCTGGATCCTCCTGTCTCAGCCTCCCAAGTACTGGGATTACAAGCATGTGCCACCACACGCAGCTTACCTGATCACCTCTTATGAGGCTACATCTTCTAACACCATTGCATTAAGGGCAATGTTTCCCTCACATAAATTGTGGGAGACAGATTTCAACCACAGCATTGGCAAAGCAAATTAAACATGACAGGAAACATAAACCATTTTAATGTCATGATACAGTTTAATCATATGGTTCAAAGAGAAACATAAACCATATTTTGGAAGTATGATTCTTTTAGATAGGTATTAAAGAAAAAGAAGCAAAGGAAAAGTAAAGGCCTTTGGTCCCAGTGATAAAATATAAAATAGTTGTCCATTTGCACAGTGGAAAGCTAGTTCCAGACATTGAAACCTGTAAGTGCTTCAAGTTCCTATATAAAATGGCATAGCATTTGCATATATGAATATCCTTCTATATACTTTAAATCATCTCTACTTATAATGCCTAGTATGATGTAAATGATTTGTAAATAATTGTGGTACTATATTGTTTAGAGAATAATGACAAGAAATGGTGCCTGTACATGTTCAGTACAGACACATTTTTCCCTCTGGATATTTTTGATATAAGATTTATTGAATCTAAGGATGTGAAATTCTCAGGTGCAGAAGACCCACTGGATATGTAATTGTATAGATTTAGTAGGAACCACAGCTTTGTGATTTTCAACACTGAGTATAAGAAATCACAGTATTTTCAGTAGAGATAATTGCCAACAATTACTTTCTAAATGTGGTGAGATTTTTCAGATGCTTAAGCAAGCTAGTTCTAGCATACCCTTCTGTATTTTAAGTGGGAAATATATAAGTCAGAAAGCATTCACCAGGAATTTATGGAATTTTTATCTTTCCTCATCAAAAGTAAGATCTTCAAAGTGTCAATTTCGTCACGTTTTCTTGAAAACTTCTTTTGCCCTTCTCATTCCCATTTATACCTGGGAAAGGATGTGTATCTCTTTTCTTATCCTTTGAGGAGCTTGACACATTTTTCTTCTGTCACTTGTTAGATTCTTGATCTGTATTTCATATGTTTTAATAGTCCACCTGGTTATGACATAATTTCTTTCAAATTTCATTTCTATACACCTCTTCTTTCCAACTTCTTACCTATTTCTCTGTATGCACATTAAAGAGAAGCAGCTACATCCTTCAACTGTGTGACCACCTATTGCCTTGCTGAATCTACTACTGAAGAAGAAATATATATGTAAATAGTCTTCACATCATGTGGATGATGTCTGTTATGTCCAGACATTTGCTTCATAGAGTAAGCATAAGATAATAAATACAAATCTTTTCTCAAGCTAAACAATAAAAAGTCACCATACTTCAATTTGGGGATGATTTTGCCCATTTTTCTTATGTTAAGATAAAGTCCAGATACTTTTTTTCCCTTGGACACAGCTTAGCAACATTCCATACATACATCTTGCACCTTGAAATAGGATCCAACAGTCAGTGTTTTTTTTTTTTTTTTTTTTAATATATTGCTTTGACACTTCCTGTTAGCTCAGTTTGTTGGTTGTTTTTGTACGGTGTATTTTAATTTTTCTGGAATCTTCTATAAAATACAGGAAGCAGAATTATCTTGCTTAGTTCTCAAGATTTTCTTGGAACTCAACAAATGTTATCATGCCAAATTTTACTTCTCTCACCAAAATGCTGTCTCACCAACTTTGCTTAGCCTTTGGATTTTGCTATTTTTAGTACCTCATGCTAACCATTCATACTTAGAATTAATCCCATTTTCTCTCCTTTCTCTCCTAATTCTGTCCATGAGCTGACATTTCTTTTTTGTTGTCATTAAATGTGGCAGTAACTTTATAATTTTCTATAAGACTTTCATTTTTTTTCTTTCCTGAATGATAGGAATGCATTCTTAAAAGGTTGATAATCTATGTTTTCTTTAATATGTGCAAGCTAGGGAATAACTGGGATACTCCAGATAATGGGGGAGAAACTCAGTGGAGCGAGGGAGGTGGTCTAAGGAAAGGGGAAGGGGGAAAACTGAGGTTCATTATTGGAAATACTAACATTGACTGTGTACATATGTGAAAATACCAGTATCAGCTCAGTCCTCTGTATGAGAAGGGGGGAGATGGGGAGCACCAAGTGCTGTGTGCACATATGTCATTGTCAACATGATTAACATTATGATGTGAGATGATAATGCACCAATAAAACCACATTAAAAAAAGGTGGATAATTATTTTTGTCCACACCAACATGGACAGATTGTCTATTTACAAATAACTTAGAAGAGAAACATATCTAAAGTACCCAAAAATGTTTTAATATTTATTCCCACTGAGGAAAAGAAAATATTTTGTAAAATTTTGCGGCACATATGGATTCTGACAGCCCAGAAATGATGGCCAGATAATCTGAACAAGTAAAAGAAAGAATTAATCAAACTGTCAAGCTAGAAAGATAAAAAAAATTAAGAAAAGGATTCTTTTTAGTGTTATTTAAAAAACCCTTCATTTGAATAACAAACCGTGAAGTATTCACCAAAAACTTACTAATCACTCATTGTACTGCCATAGCAAATTACCATAAACTGGAATAACTTTAAATAACAAAATTTTGTTTCCTCATAGCTCTGGAGAACTCTAAGAAAAAGGAGTCAACTGTGGTGCCTCCTTCTTGGGAGTCAGAGGGGCTCAGTGTCTCTCTCTCTGCTTTGGGCAGTTGTCGCACATTCTTGGTGTCCCTTGGCTTATAAACACGTTTCTCAAATCTCTGCTGCCGTTGCCAGTCAACTGTGGTGATTCTTTCTTGGGGGTCAGAGGAAGATGTTGCTCAGGGCCTCGCTCTCAGCTTTGGGCAGATGTTGCTGGGCATCTCTGGGGTCCCGTGGCTCAAATCTCTGCTGACATTACCATGTGGAATTCTGTGTGTCTGTCTCTGTGTCCAAATTTCTCTTTCTTATAAGCACATGGTCATTGGATTAGAGTCCACATCAATCCAGGGTGGCTTCATTTTAAGTTGATTGTATCAGCAAAGCTCCTATTTTTAAACAAGGTCACATGATTGGGGCTTCGACATATCTTTTTTGGGGAAAGAATTTCAATTCACCCAGTAAACATTGCAATATCAAGTCCAGGCAAATTTGAAGTATAAACAGTTTAAATAATTGTATACAAGCATTCAGCCAAAGGACTGATAAACAACATTAACAAATTTTGTTTACAAATACCTAATCTCAGAAAATTGGACTCATTTGCTTTTCCTGATTGTCAGTGTAGAGAGATTATGAAAATGCCCTGATGAACATGATTTTTAACATTTAGCAGAAGTTTTCCTGCAGTGAGCAAGAAATTGAATGGTGTATTGCATAATAGGACAGTGTAAGTGGATTTTTAGCTGGTTGCACAATCACAGAAACTATTGCTTTTTAAGTTTCTGTCATCCCAGAGGCTACTCTCTAGAAATATCCTATTGGATTCTTTATCTCACCAAATATTTGTATCACTGTTAATGGAGACATAAAAAAGTAGACATCAAATCCTTATGATAAAATCTAGGGGGGGGGGAGTTAACATGACAGATAAATACAAGGCAGATTCAAATTAACCTTAAGAGACTAGGTCTGATTTTAGTCACAAGGCTGAGAGGTTAAATGGGCTCTACAAACATGATGAAATTATACAGAAACGATGTGACTTTGTTTCTAAAATAAAAATTCAGTTGCTCACTCAAATACCTTATCTGTAACTTTGTGGGTTTGAGGAGCTCCCCACACACCGCTAATCAGGCTGCGATTGAATGAGTTGGTGGGTGAGCCCTCTTCAATTGAGACCTAAGTCAGCAGGCAAAGCTGCACAGACAGTAGACGTTGTCCATCATAGGTGCGCACCATTATTCATAAATGGTTTGTCTTTTCAGCTAATCACATGCTGGGAGCTCAGTCCCGGACAGGGTGGTGAGCTGGTGGAACTTTTAAAAGGTGGTTCTTATTAGAAGTAAAATTGGGCTCCACCCTCGTGGTTAATGCAGGTCTCACGGGAGGAGAATAGTTCCTTTGAGAGTGAGTTGCTATAGAGCAAAACCACCCCACCAGCTTGGCTTGCCTGAAGTCAGTCAGTTCCAGTTCTGCTGGCGAGATGCCAAGTAAGCCTTCCAGTTTCCAGTATGCTGAGTCAGACACCTCTGCTAGCTGGGCGTGGTGGTGCACACTTGTAATCCCAGTACTTTGGAGGCTGAGACAGGAGGATCACAGGTTCGTGGCCAGCCTCAGTTACTTAGTGAGGCCCTCTGCAACTTAGCGAGACCCTGTTTCAAAATAAATAATAAAAAAATTGAGTTGAGGGGTATCTCAGAGACAGAATGCCCCTGGGTTGAATTCTCAGTACTGCAAAACAAAACAAAACAAAAAACAAAGACATCTCTTCTTTATATAAAAGTATCTAGCCTCCAATATTTTAGTATAACAACACAAAGTGAGCTAAGACAGTATCTAGAAACAATTTTGTTACCGGATTTTGCTTCTTACTGACTTTTCCTGGGTCATGGTTGACATATCAACATGTGTCAAATCCACCCAGGAGGAGCTATCCAATAATGAGAAGTTGGACCCTGAACCATTTAGCTGCGGGCATCCTGCTCCTCCCTAAAGTGGCACCTAAACAGAACTGTTTCCCATTGTCCAGATGCTCCTCTCACGCTGATTGGCTGGAATGTGAGTATGCCATCTTGGTCTAAACAAAAATGTATGAGCTTTGTGAAACCCATGGAATACTTCAAATTCAAAAAACCTGAGGGTAGCATGGAGCATTAACGTGGAAAACTGGACAATTCACTCTCTTCTATTTGTCGACAAACCACCAAGTCATTAATTACTTCAGTTGCTGGTAAAAACCTCTTTCCAACTATGCTTTTCTCCTTTCACTCTCAACTTCAGCCTCCTGTCATTTGTTAGTATCTTTGCATACTCTTGTGTTACTATTCTTTGGTCTAGGTACAGTGGCACACACCTGTAATCCCAGAATTTAGGAGGCCAAGACAAGAGGATCATAGGTTCGAGGCCAGCCTCTGCAACTTAGTGAGACCCTCAACGACTTAGTGAGATCTTGTTTCAGAATCACAAAAATATAAAGGGCTGGGGTATAGCTCAAAGTTGCATTCCCCCTGGGTTCAATCCCCAGTACTGAAAAAATTAATGTATATCTATGGATATACATGGGTTCCATTTTTCTTCTGTATTACATACAGAGCTCATGGAACTAAATAATTGAAGTCAAGAAATAAAAGTGCATTTACCAAATATGACCAATTGTATATCCAGTATACAATGGATAGACAGACTCTAGGGTAACTAATGTTAAAATTTAACTCACAAACATTAAAATTAATTTAAAAAATTTAATATGCCAATAAATATAATCCAATTAGGAAGCACTACTAGAGACCTATCTATATCTTATGGTATTATATATGGAGTTATATATGGTATTATCAGATCAAATATTAAAAGGCAATTAATAAGCCTCAGAAAGTTAATCTCAATGTATGGGATCAGCAATCATGACAAATAGAAATATCAAAAGGAAATAAAGATGTTTAATCTTAAGAAGGAAGTATTTAAGGAAAAGTTGATTACTACTTAGAAGAGTTTAAAGAGTTATTGTATTAAAGAAGAAATACATTCTGTTTCAAAACAAAGCATGTGTCATGGATATATATATATATATATATATATATATATATATACACATATATGTATATGTACATGTGTGTCTATATATATTTGTTTACTAAAATGTGCTTTCTAGCATTTTGGTTTATACAGAAATGATTTTTTTAAAAAGTTATGAGTTCCCAGCATTCGGGAAGCTGAGACCAGAGGATCCGGGTTTGCGGCCAGCCTCAGCTACCTAGTGAGGCACTCCGCAACTTAGTGAGACTCGGTTTCAAAATAAAGAAAAAAAATAGGGCTGGGGGTATAGCTCAGAGGTAGAATGCCCCTGAGTTCAATCCCCAGTACTGAAAAAAAAAAAAGTTATGAGTTAGCAAATTTTAATTATGATATCAGCAGTAAATAATAAAGTAGAATAATTTTTTTTGACAAATCAATTGGAAAGCAGTCAAAAGCAGGCAGAAAGTATAAGGAATTTTACCCTTAAAAATGGGAAATTATAAAAACCTGCATGAACCAGGCATGGTGCTGCACGGTTGTGATCCCAGTACTTGGGAGGCTGAGACCAGAGGATCCGGGTTCATGGCCAGCCTCAGCTACTTAGTGAGGCCCTCCACAACTTAGTGAGACCCTGTTTCAAAAATAAAGAATAAAAAAAATAGGACTGGGGGTATAGTTTAGAGGTAGAATCCCCAGTTCAGTGGTTCAATCCCCAGTACTGCAAAAAAAAAAAAAAAAAAAAAAAACCCAAACAAACAAACAAAAACCCCACCCTGCATGAGATCCATGATTATACAGCTCTTTTTCACAGGTATTCCCAGCCCTTCGGTGTAGGACAACTAGACTCAAGTAGAATGCTTCAGAGTAACTGAGCTGTCATATCAGTGAAGATATTTCAGAGTGTCAGTGGCCATAAATTGGAAATAATCCCATGAACCAGAAAAAGACAGAGGGAAGAACATCTATACTTGTTTATAAATAGCCCCCAATTCCTTGAACTCTGCATGTGTTAATAGGCTTTCTGTTACTGGATCAAATGCTTGAGGTAATCAACTTAAAAAGAGGAAAGGCTTATTTGGGCTCGCAGATTGGGAAGTTTTAGTCGGCAGTTGGTTGGCCCTTTGTTTTGGACCTGTGGTCAGGTAGCACATTCTGGTGGGAGTGTGTGGCAGAGGAAACTGATTATTTCATGGCAGAGGGGAAGAAAACAAGAGCGGAAGAGGAGGCTCCCGGAGTCATGTAACCCTTCAGTGGCCTGACTTCCTTGCACTAGACCCCACCTCGTAAATGTCCTTCTCTTCTAATCGTGCCATGGGCAGGGGACAAAGCCTTTGCACACACACAAGTGCAGAACACTAATCCCAATCGTACAGTGTGTGTTGGAGAGAGTCCAATGGAAGCAGCAGAAAGCAGCAGCTGAAAGGACTGGACGGTGATTTCCATTTCCGTCTACTGCAAAGGAAAGAGAGATTGGAATTTTGAGTAGTGCCAAAGATAAAAGGACTTGATAAACTCTTCAGGCACTGGAAAGACCTACCTGACCAAAATGTGTAGAAAAGGCTCCAGAAACTGAAGGTCATCAGCCTTCAACTGCCTACCAGAGAATGATGAAGTCTACTCAGAGGAAGAAGACAAAACCAGAATCTCTGTATTATCCACATTGTCTCCTGCACAATGAAAAGTTAATAGGTATTCTAAGAAACAGGAACTTGTGGCTCATTGTCAAAAAAATTAACAAAAAATAAAACAGTTCACAGAAATAGGTCCGAAGGTGAAACAAATATTGGAATAGATTAGTAAAATAAATATTATAATTTTATTTGGGAATTTAAATAAAATTATGTTCATCACGAGTGATTATGGGATTCATCAAGAGACATGGAAGCTTCAAAAAAGAACCACATAGAAATACTTGAACTGTAAGAGTATATGTGTTATAGATTTAGCAGTAGATTGAAATAAGGAACTGTAAATTGTGGAAAGAGCCATAGCATTATTGAACTTAAAAATAAAAAGTTAGAAAAAATGTAAAGTCCTGGGGACCTATTAGACAATCAGGTGTCCTAATATACATTTAATTGAATTATCAGAAGGGAGGGAGGGAGGAAGGGAAGGAGAGAAAGAGAAAGAGAGAGGAGAGAGGAGAGAGAGGGAGAGAGAGAAAGAGAGAGGAGATTGGACATGGAAGTAATTTAAATAAATAACGGTTGAAAATATCCCAAATTTGGAAAATATTTATCTACCCATTTATCTATGAATCTCAAAGAACCTCTAAGTAGGATTAATGCATCATCATATATTAACTGCAGGAAACCAAAGGTGAAAAAGTGAATCTTAAAACCAGTAATATAAATCCCACCAGATAAAAATGAAGATCAAAACTGTTGGGGAATAAAAGAAAAATCTGCCCATCCAGAATTATATACTCAGTGAAGAGACCATTAAAAATATGTATAGGCTGGTTGTGGTGGTGCATGCCTGTAGTCCCAGTAGTTGCGAGGCTGAGACAGAAGGATCGTAGGTTCAAAGCCAGCTTCAGCAACTTAATGAGATCCTGTTTCAAAATAAAAAATAAAACAATGCTGGGGGTGTAGCTTGGAGGTAGAATGCCCGTGGGTTCAATCCCTAGTGCCAACAGCAACAATAATAATAATATATATGAAATAAAAAAAGATTTTCAGAGTTTTAAAAAGATGAGACATTTGTCTCTAGCTATTCTGTAATATAACAAATACTAAAGGAAAGTCTCTAGCCTAATGAGAATTAACAATAGATAACTTGTATTTAGACAAGAAAGGAAGAGCACATGAAGTTGTTTATTTGTGGGTAAATGTACAAGTTATCCTCTCTTAATTTTGAGAAAAGGCAACTAACTGCCTACTAAAACATACAACTTTGTTATATAGATCACAACTTATGGGTGCATAAAACAACAGCAATATTACATAGGACTGAGCTATTGGAAGTTATTGTGGTAAATTTCTTAATTTTATGTGAGATGGTAGAATATTAACTCCATGTGGACTGTGATAAGAGCAACCATGTACCTGTAAAAAGGAAACACAAAAAGGTAGACCAAATGGGGCATCAGAGTCACTAAAATGTGATTAGGGCAAACAATACTGCATTTATCATCCTTGGAAATCCTCAGGTGGGAAGTTCAACAGGTTCCAAAGTTCAAAAAGACATGGAGTTATTTTTCTGCCCCTCAAAACATGTGATATTTCTGCATGTGATGACTTTCAAAGCAACGTTTCACCAGACAAATTTCTGATCTTGTATTTTTGGCGTCCCTTATGTAAGCCACTGGGTGTGTATGGGTGTGTATTTACATTCTCTAAGCTCACTCTCTTGGCTTTCTTATGTAAAAACAAAGCTATTTAGTATTATCCTACTTTGCTATGGCTTAGGTGTCCGGGTCTTTGTTTAATGCTTTCCAACCACATTATCTCTACATGTGAAAAATGCAATTACAACTAAGAAATGTAACCGTCATTTTTTAAATCCACCCGAACACAAATACAAACAAGAAACATGCGCACAAAGGGAAATGGAAAATTCTAGAAGTCCCCCCCCCAACTTCTCCCACAGTGGAATGGTGCCAAATACTCTTCGAAGCTTAATCAAATTTACTTCTGTCCAGCTGTGGCTCTTCACAAGGTCGAAGAAAGACCTGTGGCATCGCCAGCTGTTTCTGCTGTGGTCCCCCCATGAACCATGAAGGTAACTAGCAAAGGGCAGGCTTTTCTAGTGTCGGAAACCCAAGTAACCCGGCTCCTAGTCCTCCTTTCCCGGTGTCCCTCTCTCCAAGATCAAACCTGGCCTCCTCTGATCCCATGGAAGGGAAAACAACCGTCGGGGCCCTCGCCGGGATTGCAGGCGCCGTGCGGCGGGAGCCCCGCGCCGAGGTCGGGGAGCGAGTGCAAACCCAGACTCTGGGAACTCCGCCTGCTTTTTCTTTGCGAGCGGCGCTCCCCCAAGAGCCAAGCCCTTTCTCTCGCGCTCTGCTCAGAGGGAGCCTGGGCAGCTCCTAGCGTTCGCCTTCCCTTCCTACGCGAGCTGCAACAACTTGTTTTCTTCTTTTCCGGCGCCCGAGGCTCGGGTGGCCACGCCTTCAGGGACTGTCGGGCGACCCGGCCGCACCCTGGGCCCGCCTTATCCTCTCCCAGGCCAACTTTCTGTTTTTATTCGTCTGCCTTCCTGCCTCCTCTTTTGTCCCCTTCTCCGCAGAGCAAATCAGATCGCCACATCTGGCGTCGCAGGTGCGGGCGCGGCGGGGGGCAGAGCGGGGTCGCGGTCCCGCCTGCGGTGGGGGACGGAGGGGGACGGGGACAGGCACAAGCTCCGGCCTCTGCGCTGGTGGCGGCGTCCTAGGCCCGCAGCTCCGCATCCTCAGTTGGTTGCAGAGTTTTGCGCCCGCGGCGCAGATGCGGTGGGCTTGGCAGCCGGCTACGTCCCGCTCGCAGCAGCCGGGCTGCAGCGCCCGCAGGGTGGGCGCTAACATGGCGGCAGGGGACCGGGTGGTGGCTCGGTGTGGAGACCCACGCACTGGGCCGCACTGCCCTCCACCCGCGCCTGCAGGTCCTGCCTGACCTGGCCTCCTGTGTCTTGCGCAGGTATTATTACTTCGGTCCCAAAGACTCGCGCCCCTCCTCGAGCAGGTAAAATGTTTGAAGACAACTTCTGGAGGGGCGAGGTGGGTGGAGGGGGAAATGTTGCAGGAGAGAGCTCACCTCTCAATCCTCCGTTCAGGCAAACTGGGGGGATGTAATGTTGGGGGGGGGTGTACTTGCAATTGTTCTAAAAAATCAAATGTTATTTCAAGACAGAATTTCCTTGAACTGATTTCGTGGCTGTATGTATCTGCTCTTGGGATCTACAATTTACCTTTCAATTTGCCTATTTTAAGTGGAGCCATTGAAATAAGTATGTTGCATGTTTAAAATGGAGCCGTAAAAGATAAATCAATAAATGAAGACGCCATGCATGAAGCTCTATGTCCCACTTGTTTAAAAGGGTATAAATTCAAATTGTTTTGGGGGGGAGAGCTGAATCTAGAGGCAGAGGCATTCTACTTCCAAGTGTTGTGCATAAATTTGGGGTGTCCCACCAAAAGACATCACCTCACACAGAATAATGCAAAAGCAAGGAGGTTTATTGCCAGCTCGAGCTGGGGTCCAAACCTCATCCAACAGGGTGGAGTCTTGCCAAGGACCCCCACTCTGGCTTTGTTCAGCCTTTTATAGTGGGGGTGTATACGGGCAGGAATGGGATTGGTGAAATCTTGTTGCCAGGGCAGAGAGAGACTATGGGGACCATCAGGATTGGCTGGTTTGTATGGAAGGGATATGGGGTGTATCCCGATGGTTTGACCCTTTAGGGTGGAATCTAGGGACGGGAGTCTTTTGGTGATTGGACAAAGACATCTAGTGGGCCTGGGGACTCTTTTTCTCTGATTAGCTTTAGGGCCATTTTGCCTGGGTAAAACCAAAACAGGCCCAGGCCTGCTAATCTTTTACCCGACATTTTAGGCTATCATGGCAGTGCCCTACACAAGCTACACTCTCAGCCCTATTTTAATTCTTATTTGAAAATAAAGTCTCACTAGGTTGTTGAGAGTTTTGCTAAATTGCCAAGACTGGCTTTGAACCTGTGATCCTTCTATCTCAGCCTCCCAAGTACTGGGGTTACAAACATGAGCCACCACACCCGGCTTAAATTCAATACTTAAATTGCATGCTACTGTAATAGGACCAGATGACTCTCATCGATCTGCTGTCATGGTTCATTGTGCAACACAGGCGTTATTTCCATTCAATTTGAACAAGGCAAGAACGCTCATCCTCACACTGTGCGACATGGCTGTGAATTGTATGAGACAGTGACATGTCAGAACAGTAACATTCTGATTAGAAAAGAGGACAATAAGTCGGGCTTGGTGGTGCACGGCTGTAATCCTTGTATTTGGGAGGCTGAAATAAGAAGATCACAGGTTAGAGGACAGCCTCAGTAATTTAGTAAAACCTCTTTTCAAAATAAAAATATAAAAAGGGCCAGAGGTGTAGTTTGGAGATAGAATGCCCTGTGGTTCAATCCCCAAAACAAAACAAAACAAAAAAAGTCTCAATATTGTCAAGTTACTATGATGTATTTGTGTACCTTGACTGTCCATAGAACGCAACTGAAAACAGGAAAATTTAACAAAGTTCTCATTGCATTATACTAAAATTATAGAGATTAATTAAGGCTGTATGTATAAACTTAGAAGTACAATAAAACAAGATAAAGTTCAAAATAAACTGGGGATTAAAGCCAAAGCTTAATGAATACTAATTAAGGACTCTACCACTAAGCTACATCCCCAAGTCCTTTTTTTTCCGATGGAATTGCAGGAATGTGACACCAGCTACAAATTTGAAAAATCTATTTTATTTTCATTTTCTTTTTTTTTTTTTTTTGCGGTGCTAGGGATTGAGCCCGGGTATTCTACTTCTGAGCTACATCCCCTCCTTTTTTTATTCTTTATTTTGAAACAGAGTCTCACTAAGTTGCAGAGGGCCTCACTAAGTAGCTGAGGCTGGCCTTGAACCTGCAATCCTCCTGTCTCAGCCTCCCAAGTACTGGAATTACAAGCATGCACCACCACACTGGCTTCCAAAAAATCTATTTTATAAAAGATAAAGACTCTACATGATACTCTAGGAACTTAAATGAAAATGAACTATATGTACATAGGGGAATCTAATAAACATGTAATATTTTCCTAGGTAAAAATGGTATTTCCCTAAAATACAGTCAATAGATCCAAGTTGGTATTTTTTTTTTAAACCAAACTGTTTGGTTTATATGAAAGAATACATACACAAAAATGAGAAGATTTAAATTTTAAACATGTATATATGGAAATTTACCATATGATAAATGATATTAAAAGTCATAATGATTAAGACAATCAGATAAACCTACCGCCACATATGTCAATAAAACTGAAGAGATAGATTTAAGAATAAAAGAAAAACTAGCATTTGTTAAGCATATATTTTATTTGTTTGTTTATTTTGGTACTGAGGATTGAACCTAGGGGCATTCTACCTTAGTATTATACCCCTAATCCTTTTTATTTATTTATGTTTTATTTTGAAATAGGGTCTTTGTTGCTGAGGCTGGCCTCTAAACTGTGCTCCTCCTGTCTCGGCCTCCCAAGTACTGGGATTATAGGCATGTGCCACCATGCCAGGCCAGACGTACATTGTTAAAAGTAAAAGAGATGATTTTGTTAAAGTATTCACAGTTCTCATTAATGACTTTTAAAATCCTCTTTCAGATGCTTTTGACCATCCTCTAGATCATCCTTCCCCTGAGACTCTAAACTGCAATACCCTGACAGCGCCCCCTACCGGCTCAAAGCGGTTAAGAGCAGTCATGGCTCCATTTCCCTAACAGCAGCTAGGGTCACATCATTAGAGGGGGCAGGAAGCAGAGCGGAGCACCTGGGAGCAGGAGGAATTAAAGTGGCCATCTGTACCTCCTTTCTGTGAGGTTGGGGAGGTGAACAGGAAGGGAGTGGGCGCCAGGGAATCAGGGTCCTGGCCAGCCCACAGGCAGTCATTCAAGTTAAGGTTGAAACTGTGCAAAAGTCATCGGTCCCCCAAACTTACTTCTGACCAATCATAAAAGAACAGATGGAAAACCTCAGGAAGGGCTAAAAGCCCAAGGGCTTCGAGGTCACTCTTTCATGGATCCCCATCCTTTGGGTGAGGGAAAGCTGCTTTGTCCTCTATCTTTCCCTAAATTAAAGTAAATTTATATATGAAATTTACTTTAATGAAATTTACTTTAATTTAGGGAAAGATAGAGGACAAAGCAGCTATATATATATATTTATAGCTATATATATATATTTATACATATATATTTAGTTACAAAGGGTGTAAATCAGAATCAAATGAGACACCGAGGGAATCCGGGGTGGGTCTTGGACACAGAGTGAACATTCACTCTCTCTGGAATCAGGACGCAGCACTTTCCTGCTCAGCAGCCAGGAGGCTCCCTGGAGCTCAGTGTTAGAGTGTTTATCGGGGGTTTTAGTACATGGGTATGATTGTGAAAATCATTGGCTACATGGTTAAACTCAATCTCTAGTCACCAACCTCCCTAGAACTTAGGTAAGTATGAAGGTGCCAATTCTCCAGTCACAGGGTTTGTCTTTCTGAGTCCCCTCTTTTGCCCATCATGTGTGGACAGGGCTCTCCTATCACTAGAACTCTGAAGGGCTTCTCCAGAGCCAGTACAAAGACCAGACGATAGTTTTTTGTTATATAACACTGGGTTACAAATAACAACTAAAATTAAATAGCCATTACTTCCTATGGAGATAGAAGAAATAGAATGTCAGATATTTAGCAAAGGCTAGTGTGTATATATATATATATATTTTTTTTTTTTCTTCTTTTTTTCTTTTTTAAAAAAGCATGAAACCAGACATGGTGGCACACGCTTGTAATCCCAGTACTTGGGAGGATCCAGATTCGTGGCCAGCCTTAGCTACTTAGTGAGGCCCTCGGCAACTTAGTGACACCCTGTTTCAAAATAAAGAATAAAAAAAGCATGAATATTTTCTTAGAACTATTAGCACATTGACTTGTATTCACCTAGCGTGGTTCCTTTTTGTGAAGTATGAGGCTTATCAAGTGTGAACACTTGAAAAACACCAATCTTTTTTTACCTATTAATAGTTTCATCAAGGTTTTCAAATCAGTCAAATGTACTCTTCTAATCACTTACACATATATTATTTCATTTATATTTTATGCCACAAAGAGCTACACTGATACAGACCTAAGGAATCAAATTTCCATAATTCAAGATTATTAAAAATCACCTCAATATTCTATGTTGAAAATATAATAAATATTATGTTAATTTATTTTTATTTATTGATTAATTGATTTAATGATACTGGGGAGTGAATCCAGGAGTTCTGTACCTCTGAGCTGCACCTCCAGCCCTATTTTATTTATTTTTTATTTTGGAACAAGGTCTCCCTAAGATACTGTGTGCTGTCTTCAAACTTGTGAACCTCCTGCTTTAGCCTCCCAATTACTGGCAATACAGGCATGTGCCATGGCACCCTATTTCCATCTAGGTTTTAGAAGAGATTGTTAATGTACTTTTAATTGTCTGCTCCTTTCAAAATCTTCTGGCATATAAATCCATTCCTCTGGGTAATATGATTAATATCACTATTCTGAAATGAAAGCAAATCTTGTAGACTCTTAAGTTAAACTTGAATTCATTTGTCTTTCCTTTAGCTACAAATAGGAAAAAGCCCTTTAGCAATGTCTGCCTCCCATTTTCTTTCTCCCAGTACTTTTGACTTTGAAACTTATTATAAATAGTGCTTATGAAATCCTATCTGCTTAGAACATTACTGGCTAGAGGGAAAAGGCAGGAGTTAGTGATGTCTGCTCAAGACTTAGCATTGTAAGACAAGTTGAATGGCTGAATGGCAGGCACCTTTTTTATACACTATTGTTTAATATGCTACTTATTTTTGGTCTGTACATCAGTTGGTATGTTTTACTAGTGAGATAATAGTGATAATGCAGGTTTATGGGGATTTGCTATATACCCAAGTCCCACCTAATGAAATGGTTTTAGTCTTTACAGCTGTTTTATGAGCTGGATCCAATTGTCATCAAGTCTGTTATAGACAGAATAACATAAGAACAGACTGGTCCTCGTGGTCATCTACTCTTAGGGATGGACCTGGGAGTTGAACCCATACTTTGGACCACTTTTCATGCTGTCTGACAAGTGCTAGCATACACAACTTAGTAGCCACCCAATATTCTGCCCACCTCCAGGTATCCTTAGGAGAGGATTAAGATGTACAAAGGGATCATGCTCAACAGTTATATAGTAGAACCTATTGAGAAAGATGGGATTTTGTGGTACCTGATACAGAACGGCAGAAACTAGCTACATTTCTGCCCTTGCTAAGAAGCTGAAAAGAATTGTCCATACATGATCTACTGCTTTCTTTTCTCTCCTGTCAGGAAGGAAGGCACTAGAGATAGGCAGGAACCAGGGTTTAAGATACACATGCAGGGTTCCAAGCTTTGTGCCTACAGATCCTCACCTGCGCATAACATCTCTCTTGCCCAGAGGCCAGAACAGATTTTACTTAATATTCCACTGATCATCCTGGGTTTTTTTTTTTTTTTTTTTTTTTTTTTTTGCGGTACTGGGAATTGAACTCAGGAGCATTCTACCTCCGAGCTACACCCCCAGCCCTATTTTTATTCTTTATTTTGAAACAGGGTCTCACTAAGTTGCGAGTGCCTCACTAGGTAGCTGAGGCTGGCCGCGAACCCGGATCCTCCGGTCTCAGCCTCCCGAATGCTGGGATTACAAGCGTGCGCCACCACGCCCGGCTCATCCTGGGTTTTGCAATGGAATTTTTAAATATCCATGATGTGGATTCTATATCTTTTGGGTTTATTGGGCTCCATGAGTGTGTCAACCATTCACAAAGGTGAAATTGAAGAGTGAGGTTAGAACGGCTACGGTGTTGGATGCAGCACATGGTATTCACATAACTGCCCTCTTGTTGTAGGGTATTACTTAAGATAGCAGAGTTGCCTGGCAAGTCAGCAAAACCCAGCTTCACCAACCTCTTCTTATCAGTCTCCCTTTCCCTTTCTATTGTTTTCCTGTCAGCCTAGATTCCCTGCATGAATCATGTCCCCCAAACGCCAAGGCCTCGGGAACTGAAAGCTGTCTAGACCTTGCAGTACTCCTCTGTTGGGGATGCATGGCTCAGATTCCTAAATTCGTTCTGTCTGATACAAAGCCAAAGGTCAGCTTCCTCAATGTGTGGGACTTTTTTGCTAGATGAGTGATCTGGGAGTCAAACTATTCACTGAAAGTTGAGGGAGGGTGAAGTTAACAACATTCCTGCTTATGCCAGCTGGAAATTACCCTGCTTTATGTAACATTTTGGCTACAACTATATTGTAAAATTATGTAAGTGAACCAAGAGTGGTGAGAAGGAAAGCCAAAATAACTGATAGCCCAAGGGAGAAGGGAATTAAACAGATCCTTGGAGCACCTATATCTTATGAGGCAGTGTATAGGTTTATTTTCTTTTACTTTAATTCATTAATATGAATTGATTTTTGAATTTTTCTGTCTACAGTTCACTTTGATTCATTAATATTACTTGATTTAAAAATTCTGTAGCTGTCTAGAGTTTTACTGATTGACTTATTTTTAATTATTTATTTGTTTGTAGTGGTAGGGATTGAACCCAGGGCCCCATGCATTTTAGACAAGCCTTCTACCAATGAGCTATACCCCCCAGCCCAGATTGGTATCTTTTCAAGCTGTTATTCAATCACTTGAATAGGACTTGATGTTCTCAATTTCTGCCTAGCGTAACTGAGACTTATTTTCGGTTGTGCTACAGCAGTCTCAATGGTGCCTGATCAAAGACTCACATGAGACCATCATACAAGTCAAGATTCTGAGGCTCACACTCCAGAGGGACTACTTCAGTTTTAGGGTACAGAATTCTGTTCTTTTTTCCTCAAATTTTATTCGGAAAATGAAGTATTTTAATAATGCCCAAATCTGTGTCTTCATGTAGATTCAGCAAGTGCTAAAATGATTCACTTTTGCATACCATATAGTATATAGTTTGCCATACAGTTCACCACCAATGACAGGTGGGCAGATGGATAGATAATAGATGAATAGATGGATAGGTGGTGGATGGACAGAGAGATGAATAATCTATACCTTGCTATCAAGGCTTTTAATAGCCTAGCCCAGTTAGTTCCTATTGTGGTTCCTTGAAAGTTTGCAATCCCCAAATATAACATAAAAAGAAACAAAAGACCTTTAACTAGAAGAAAGTCACACTTAACACTCAACTGTCAAATGATTCTTGTTTATTGTAAAATGATGTCATAACTACAAATAGGATATTTTTCTCCTCTAAGGACTAAGGTCAATGCATCAGTCCTGTTTCCATCACCCTGATAGAACTAGAACATTGAAAGGAATTTAGGGCCTTTCGTAGACCTCTACCAGACACCTGCCCCTTCATCACCTCTTCTGCATGGAAACATTTCCTGATTTTTGTGATGTTAATTACTTAGTATTTCTTTAAAGTTTCCCTCCATCTGTGTATCAGAGAAATGTTTGGTTGAAATTTTCTATTGAACCTTCTTAAATGGAATTATATGTTTTCCAATCACTGTTTTCTTTGTAATTTTTACAGCTCAGTGTTGTAATGTTGAGATTCACCCTGTTGATGTGTATGTGTTTATTTTCACTACATTATATTAACACCAGAATTCATCTGATTTATCAATGGTGGGCACTAGACAGTGATAAATATGAGCAGCCGTATTGAGAGCAATCTCGCACGTGCAGATCCTGCCCGCATCTTGGAGAGACACTTGAGAGTACCTCTCAAGGAGTGTTTAGAGCTTGAAGTTCCAGAAAATGATGGTCATTTCCTTAAGCAACAGGGATTATCATCATTGAGAATCAGCTTCTTGAACTCCTTCACCTGGCTTGGAACTGGGTCTGAGCTTTGCACCCTGAGAATGCGTTTTTCACTTCCTGAGATACATAGACTACTGTGCTTACACCATCCCCGGGGGCAAGTGGATGTGGTCCAAGACTGGTTGAACTCTCACCCATCTTGGAAAGACGATCGTTTGAGCTAGAAATTTACATTATTGCCTCCCGTACTGTGCTTCTCATGGAGTCAACTCAACACGCACAGGGATGGCTCACACAGCTGGTGTCCAAAGGCCGCTTTGACTTCCTGCTCCTTGTGGTTGACTTTTCACTCCACCTGAACACAATTATAACATTTTCCACTCTGATAAACGAGGTGACATGTGAGAAAGTACCTGGGCTTTGGATTGAGAAGTACTAAACTTAAGCAGGATTAGACACTTGCATATGCCGGTGAGGTTGTTAACAATATAATATATGGAAAGGTTAGGCCATTTCCCTGGTCAGTACATGATAGCTTTTGTTGACATTGCTTTCATGTTGCTTGTTATCACCAAGAAATCAGAAATCTGGAAATCATGAAAGAATGCAATTCCTTTCTCTGATAATAACCTTTTTTTTTTTTTTTTTTTTTTTTTTTTTTTTTTTAAAGCAGTGCCTAATTGAATCCAGGAAATTTCACCCTACCCCACTTCTTTCAAATCTCATTTCAAGTTCCAGTTTCCTTCTTTTAGCTATGCTCACATACTTTTCATTAAAATTTATTTTCCGTTGGCTTCTTCTTAAACATAGCATACTTCAGTTGGAGCTTTTGATTCCTGCTTTCCGATTCTTACCATCTCCTTCTCTAGTTTAGTTAAAGTCATCACCATCGACTCTGTCTCTCTGACCTAAAAACCAAGACTCATCCTTGTTTCCTCTTTTTCTTAGTCGTTCAGCAGCTCCTAGAGGTCCTGCTTTCAAGCTGTGTCCTTCTTCTGACCATTTCCAGTGCTCTCTAGTCTCTGCTCCCCAGTCCAAGCAGCTCTCCCCTGGAACACTCTACCACCCCGTCCTGCTCGCTGCCTCTGCTTTTATGCCCAAAGATTCAGTCCAGGTCAGATCTGATCACTCCATTGAGTAACGATCTCCAAAGGCTTCCCAGGTGCAGTGGCAACAAAGCCCAACACTTTGCTCTGACCATCAGGTGTGCTCACCTCTGACTTCATCTCTTACCTGAGTTCCCTCCATTCACCGTGGCCCAGTGAACCCCACTGTTTCTCTCCCTGGAATATCCCAGGCTCATCGCCACTTCTGGGCACTGCATTTGCTTTCCTGTCTTGATGGAACTCTTCTCACAATTTTAGGGTGGCGTTTCTTTCTCGTGGTTCAGAGAGCTCAAAGGACCCTCTTGAGAGAGGCTTTCCCTGACCTAGAATGTCCCATCCATGTTTTTCTTAAATCTTTAATTTCATTTTCTTCATAACTTTGCTATTTAAATTTGTGTGTGTGTGTGTGTGTGTGTGTGTGTGTGTGTGTGTGTGTGTGTCCCTAGGGTTCATTGACTCCAAGGGCATTCTACATCTGAGCTATACTCCCAGCCCTATTTTATTTTATTTTATTTCTTGGAACAGGGTCTCACTAAGTTGTGGAGGGCCTCACTATGTGGCTGAGGCTGGCTATAAACCTGCGATCCTCCTATTTCAGATTCCTAAGTACTAAAATTACAAGCATGTGCTACCACACCCAGACGCCCAGCTAGTATCTAAATTTAAACTTAAATATTTGTTGACATGGCTTTTAGTCTTAATCCACTAGAATATAAACTCCAACAGAGTGGGCAAGAGAAAATCTGTTTCTTCTTTCTTTCTTTTATTTTTTCCTCCTGTGTTGTCTACCTCTGTGCTAGTACCTGGCACATAGTAGGAGTTTAGTATGTATTTGCTGAATTGATTAAATAATAAATGAAAGTAACCAGAGGCTAACAAAAATTCTGGAACTTTTAACATGTGTCACTAAGCAGTAATAGTTATTATATATGTATTGTGTATTCCTATATGTATTTCTAAAGCATTTTTTTTTTCAGGTTCAAGTAAGTCTTCAAAATGTCAGGTAAGTTTTTGTGAATGCATTTGAATTGGTTCATTTCCAAATATAATTGCTTCCCTTAAAAAGGGAGTGCATCTCATTTTGAGGCTTTTTATTGTTTGGCATTTGAATATACATATTTGCATACACATATGCATGTATATATATTTTATATATACGTATACATACATACACCTGATTATACATATGCACATTCCTATTTGTGTCATAAAAGGATTAAGAAGCATCTCATATTGCCACATATATACTGAGCAATCTTTAACAGATGCAGGGAGAGTTGAAGTGGGGAGAAGTAAGGAGAGGAAAATGCTTCTGCAAAGAAAGGTGGTGTGTGGTAAAGAGCCTGCAGTGACCACGGAGGCCTGAACGCCTGCCCTGCAATTCCTAGTAACTGGTATACAGAGAGAAGTACCAGTTATGGAACTTGTGTTGTCTATGAGATAAAAGTCAACTGGTTAAGAAATTCAGAACTTTTTCTTACAATGAATTCAAGGTGAATTTTTAAAAATTTCAACAAGACCTAACTTGCGGAGTGACTTCGCTACCTCCCTTGTAGCAATTGCTGCGACAAGGCTGCTTCAGAAAGACCGGGGTGAGAGCATGATACGGACTGTGGATACAGACCGAGCTGCCTCTGACTGAGACCAGGGTGGCACCCTGGGTTTTAAACTATTGAGTCTTTATACTGCTATGTTTTAAATTTATTCAGATGCCACTTTTCAAAAAGAATTAGGGAAAAAAATCAAATTCACTGTATGTTTGCATGCATTTTCAATATTATAGGAGAAAGAGTTTTTGCAGACATGGAAAGAATTTACTAGGAAGCTAGGAATTGGAATCTGGCCAACTGAACCACTAGTATGAAACTTTGTTGTTGTAATAGCAAATACAATGTAATTCCTTAAACTTATTTTGTAATTTATGTCTGACCTAAAATCCATATTTATTAACAGATCAATGTGTAACTTATCATATGATGAATTAATTTTTCACAAGAAACAGGATTTTTTTCATATTGACTATATTCCCAATGTATCCCAACAAGTACAGAATGAATCTATATTATCATTTAACCATATTATCTGTATTCATATTATCATTTCTTTTGTAAATTATGTACAGGATGAATTCATGTAATCATTTAATCATATCATCTTTTTTTAGCAAATCATCTCTCTTCTCTTCCCCTCAAGGTGTGGTCCCCACAGCCCCTGAGCAGCCTGTAGATGGAATGGAAAATCAAGTCAAGTCACCGGCTACAAGGCCCAATGACCCTCCTGACTACAATTCTCATTTTGCACCAGGTAGGATAAATATTCAGAAATGAATTTTCCCCACTCCCCTCCCCCCCAAAAAAACCCATAGCATTGGTTGAAGTTGCTTTTCAAATGAGCTGGTGAGTGAATTGATTTAATAAATAAACACAATGCCAATGAAGTGTTAGGCATTAGGCACGTTCCTGTCCTCATGGAATGAACTGGCTCCTGGGAAAGGAAGCTGTACTGTCATCAGTAGCAGTTTTTTTCCTTCTCTCATGGAAATGTGATGAGAGTGTCGTAGGGACATAGAACAGGGTATCGGACTCTTGACCGAGGTTTGTGGAGAGCCCTCAGTGTACGTCATCAAGGAATTTCACAGTGAAAGAAGGGCTGTGTCTCATGACACAGTACAAAAGCTCATGACAATGAAGGTCTGGTCTCGCCAGGAGTGGGACAAATGGCAGCAGAAGTGCAGAGAAATGGGAGGGGGGCCTTGAGTGCTGGCTAGGCAGCCTGTCCTTCTGGCAACCTGTCTTAATGTGCTCGGTGTTGACTCAGAAGAATGGGTACTCAGACATTGCCAGTGTAAATTTGAGTTATTTGACTCTTTTTAGAAAGCAATTTGGCAATGTGTAAAATTTTTAAAAATTGAAATACACTTTTAAAAATTAAGAATTTTTAATTAAAAATTAAAATTACACCCATTTTGGTGGTGGCACTGGGGGTTGAAACCAGGGGTGTTCATTCACCAGTCACTCTATATTAAAAGCTTGGATACCACTGGAGAAGCAACTCCACCATCTCTAAGAAGCAACTCTACCATTTCTTTCTTTTTTGTGTGTGTGGTACTGGGAATTGAACCCAAAGGCATTCTACCTTCGAGTTATACCCCCAGCTCATTTTTTTTTTTCTTATTTTGGAACAGGGTCTCACTAGGTTGATGAGAGTCTCACTACTTATGGAGGCTGTCCTTGAACCTGCAATCCTCCTGTCTCAGCCTCCCAAGTACAGGGACTACAGGCGTGCGCCACCACACCCGGCTGCAACTCCACCATTTCTATGATGCAAATTCTAGTGATAGATCATGTTCTGCTCATCTGGAAAAATGCATTATTTTTTCCTATATCAAAAATATAGCAAGCCAGTAGGAGATAACCATCAATTAAATAACTAGAGAAGTTGAAAAAATATTTTAGTGCAGAGCATACAACTAGTGAATTTTCAGTTATAAACATATAGTAAAACTTCAGTGTGATCGCCACCCGGTGGCTGGACAAGATACGTACTTCTGACAAATTGTGTTCTTGCAAATTCACATTTAAAAACTTGAAATACTATACTTGAAATATTTGGTTTTAATGAATTTGTTTAAATTCAATTATATCATTTTAATTTGCACTGTATTACTGGATATAATCTTAGTACTTGGGAGGCTGAGACAGGAGGAGCAGGTTTGTGGGCAGCCTCAGCCTACTTAGTGAGGCCCTCCTCAACTTAATGAGACCCTATTTCAAAATAAAGAATAAAAAATAGGATTGAGGATGTAGGTTGGAGGTAGAATGCCCCTGGGTTCAGTCCCCAGTACTGCAAAAAAAAAATTGGCTTTTAAACATTCTTGATGTCAATCTGCCATAACCCATAGTATACAATACATGTATAGATATATTTGTATGTATTTATATTTAACAACAGTCAATACTCAATACATTGAGTACATAGTATACTAGCAATACAGTTAGAAAGTTTCTATTCTATTTGCTCTAGTGTAGATGATTTTATTTGTAAAAATTGAGATTTGGATCATTAAATTGATTTTATAGACCACAAATGTATCTTCAGTTAGTAAGACATCACATCACAACTGTGTTTGTTAAACATATTGGTTGGTTGATAAGTTACTGAAGTATCTGTATGAATATCAGAAAAAAATATTACCTGAGACAAAAAATGTTACCATAGATAAAAAGGGTATTTTATCATAATAATATGTCAATCTAACAATAAGAAAGAACAATCATACACATACATTTACATGAAAATAGAACTCCAAATGTGTAAAGCAAATCCGACAGAACTTAAGGGAGAAGTGGATAAAACAGTAGTTGGAGACTACAACATCCCACTGATAATAATAGAAAGAACAATAGTATGACCAATAAGGAGAAAACTACAAAGGAAATGGAAGACTTGAGTCACACTATAATCTAAAGTAGACATGATAGGTATCTCTAGAAGACTGTACCCAAGGACACTAGAATACACATTCTTCTCCACCATGGGAAGACTAGGAAGAGGGCCCAAACCGAACCAGGCCAGGAGGAATCGCCTAGACCTTGACCTTGACCTCCCAACTTTCAGAACTATGAAAAAGCAAGGCTTGTGGCTCAAGCCTACTCAGTCTGTGGTTTTCTGGTCCAGTAACTTCAACTCCTGAGACAGTAAGCTTAAGAAACTGAGTTTAAGAGATGTCAGGACTGAGGAAGAGTCTAAGATTTGAATAATAAGAATAAAACCAAATAGTTGAATCAAAGGCAGTCCAACATAGTCACTAAAACACCCCTTTGAAGTACAGTAGACCTCACTATATGTGTGACCTTAAGCAGTGACAATAAAAAGCATAATAACAAAATTTATAGTGGTGATTATGCATTAGGTCTTGTACTAACCTCCTACAATGTAATGAAGTCTGATATCTCCACAGAAGGAATCTAATGCCTTGAGAGCTAATGTTATCCTTAATGTTTCAAATCTTATTTCTGCATCTCTGAAATGTGAATGATTATTACATAAGGTTTAAGAGGATTAAATGGATTAATATGGAAATAAATGCCCTTAGTTCATCATTGACAGATTGCGTACACTCAGAAAATGGAACAGCCTGTTATTTTTAAGAACATGCTACGTGATCCATGTCATTGTCATAAGAAGTCACGTTCCCTTCCAACATTTAAGGGTTAATAACGTGCAACACTTGCCTTTGTTTTGGAACACAGGCCCCCCTGGACCAGGCGTCCCTCCACCTGCAGGTCACCCAGGAAGCTTTCCCATGGGATACTACAGCCCTCCGCAGCCCAGTGCCTTCCCCTTGTACCAGTCAACTGGTCCTGTCCGGCCTATCCAGTACCAGCCTGGCAGATATCCTGTGCCAAGTCAACTTGCTCAAGTACCGTGGATGCCAGGGCCAACTCCTATGCCCAACTGCCCTCCTGGTCTGGAATACTTAGCTCAGGTACTCCACACACATCCAAAGTGTGTTCTTAGGAAGGAGGACCACAGAGCACTGGCAAGAAGATTCAAAAGCCTGGGTGGAGTGAATAAAGGAGGAGGGTCAGCGGTGACAGAGCCTTGCTTGGGGGACCAGGAGTGGCGGGACCAACTTCAGAAATAGAGGAGGGGTGGTGAATGTAGGGATCTTTTAGTGGGATGAATATGATATTCATAAAGGAACTAGAGTGACTTTTAGGATATTCATTATGTCCTACTGAGAGAAATTAGAGAAATATGAATCAGAATAGAAAAAAAAAATCTAGCTTAGATGCTAGTTGTGTCATTTGCTTAGAAGTAAGGAGTTAACATCAAGAAAAGCAAAATGAGAAAGAGCAGCAGTGGGTGAATTACCAAATGCCTTAGCCCTTTGCTTTTCTCACCACACATGATTTTCCTTAACCACTCCTGCCACCCCAAACATACCATTGTAAATAAAAACAGGGGACCTACTGAGGATATTACTTCTGTCCAAGTTGCAGAGACCCCCTTGTACAATACAGCGACTCCCTAATTCCTATCTACGTATACATTCTGGAGCCAGATCAACATTTGGAGTGATATCTAAAGTTGGAGTACAAATGATACTGTTTAAACCCAGAAAACTAAAAAAAAATGCTTAGTGAAAATTAGATAAAGTTAGTAGTGGAAATCTTTTCTAAATCATCCAAATTTTGGTTTTACTTTTGAAAAACAAAGGTGGTGTCAGAGGTAATGAAATGCATTTTAAGTAAGGCCCTCCCTAATTCACCATGTCTCCCCAGGTAGTCAACCACATTTTCTTTGGAGTTGACATGTTTATTTTCTCAGTTGTATATATTGATAGGGGCATGTTAATTCTTCAGTGTTAAAAACCCCTGCTACAGTATTATAGTGTTGACATATGGAAGTCAGTACAGTTAGGTCAGAAAAATTTGAATTTTACATGAGCCATAAATTTTATTAAATTCTCGTTTAAGCAAATTGTTGGCAAAATATAAAGCCAGTCATACACATAAGTGGTACAATTAATCACTGCATTATTTCAAAAAATTTGTAAGGTGTTTTTAGTGAATCAAGTTTAGAAATCTTCATTTCTAGCCAGGCATGGTGGTGCCACTTGTAATTCCAGTACTTGGAAGCCTGAGATAGAAGAATCACAGGTTCAAGGCCAGCATGTAAGAACTTAGCAAGATCCTGTTTCAAAATTACAAAAGAAAAAAAAAAATCCAAAGGGCTAGGAGTGTAGATCCAAGGAAGAATGTGCCTTCCTAGAGCCATGCCTCTTAAAATTATATGCCTTTTTTTTTTTGTTTTTGTTTTTGTTTTTGTTTTCCACATTAAAAAGCAGTTTCTCAGCCGGGCGTACAATCCCAGTACTTGGAAGGCTGAGATAGGAGGATCACAGGTTCAAGGACAGCCTTAGTAAGTAGTGAGACTCTCATCCACCTAGCAAGATCCTGTTTCCAAATAAGAAATAAAATCAGACTAGGGGTGTAGCTCAAAGGTAGAATGCCCCTGGGTTCAGTCTCCAGTACCACAAAAAAAAAAACAAAAAAAACAAAAAAAACAAAAAAAAAACAGTAGCAGTTTCTCAATTTCTGCTATTACTCTGACAGAGAGTAAATTAACATATGTTAAAATTTCTATTTTTCTCTTTCACCAATATTTAAAATTTTTTAAATAATAAGAATAAAAGGAAAAAGTAAAACGAGGTTTAGAGCCAGACACACCTGATCTGTTTCTACTCTCTGCTAACCCTAAAACTTGGAATAACTTCCCTAACCTCTTGACAATGCTAGTAATCCCACCCTATCAGTCTGTCATGAGAAATTTTAATGAGGTACTTCTTGTAATGTCCCTAATATTTTTGGCACACAGGACCACCCGATGGATAATGGCTGTATGGATATTATTAGTCTAAAGACATTCTTGTGAATGAGTGCAAGACAAAGAGCTGGTCATTTTCTTTCTAGTCTTTTGTGTTCTCCTGTGTCAATTACAAACTAGTAAGAATTTTAAACAATTCACAGCAGTATTATATTATTTCCAGAATATTAGCTTTGCCACTAACTTCACCAGTTTGTCAAAAAACTAATCCTTTACTGGCATAGCATTTTGTTGAGAAAATTTCTTTCACATTAACAGGCATCAATTCTTCAAGATATTTTGCTGTACAGTGGACATTTAGTAATGAATATCTTTACTTTTTAGTTTTACGTTTTAATACACTGGATTTTGTTGTGGGAGGGGGGAGTACTGAGGATTGAATCCAGGCAGGGATATTTTGCCTCTTAACTATACCCCCATTACTATATACATTTTTTGTTTTGAAACAGGGCCTCACTAAGTTGCTGAGGCTGGCTTTGAACCTGTAATCTCCAGTCTCAAGTGCTAGAATTACATTGCCATGCCCAGCTACCCTACTTTTTGAAAAGGAATCATCAGCCATTTTAGTAGCGCATTTTGATATTTTATGTTTTGACCTGACTTAATTGTGATCTTATACAAGAAAAAGGTTAACTAAATATAGGTTGTACTTCTATACTCTCCTGTAATTAATCACACCACAGAACATTCATACCCAATTAAGTTATTTTTAAACTTATTACCACAGTCAGATGTTTTTCATTAATTAATATATTCAATGAATATTTGCGGAAATGTAGTCTTTCCGGCAGTGTTGTGGGCTCGGGTTAGGAATGACCTAATGATCTTAATGATCTAAGGTTATATAGATAAATATCAACCACGCAAGTCCTTGTGTTGACCTCTTCCAGAGGTCCGAGGGAAATGATATAAATTGAAGAGTCTGTGAGGTTGACCAGGCTCCTTTCCTCTCAGCCACTGAGAGAATTCCCTTCCTGGCGCTTGGTCCCTATTAAATGTCCCCGAACTGCCTCAGCAACTCACCTGCGGGTGACACGTCAGAGAGACCAGTGAGCAGGAACTGATGGAAGATCAATCTATTACACTACATACACCTCCTTCCAGAGGCTGTTACTATAGCAAGCAGATGTTTTTATGGTTTATCAGCTACCTGTTTGTTTTTGAAAGTAGAACCTGAGGAAGGTGTTTTTCTCATCTGGACAACTCTGCTAATATCCATCTCATTGGATGCATATTAAAGTAATTTCAGTCGAATTTTTTTTTCCAGTCAATTGCAAAGAGATATTTTGTCCTATTGTTATATTTTAACACCTGGCTCATTAGTGTCTTCTCTAATGCTAGTTAGATATAGTTCTGCCTTTTCTGTCTTCTGATTGTTGTGTTTTATCCCAACAGTTGGACCACATCCATGTTCTTCAGCACTTTGAACCTCTGGAATGTATGTATAATTTTGTTGAGTTTCAGCAAGTGGGAATTTGCATTTCCCAAATATCTACTTCCTTTACTTTGATGAGTTTTTTAGTGGTTCAAAGAATATCACTGTTATCCTGACTTCAAGAAAACAATAAAGCAAATCATTTTGTATACGTTTATCTATCTATAGATCATATATTCATAAGCTCCTATAGACGTGAGGAGAATTTATATTTTATCTGGTCATCCACGCTCCCCTCTCATCCCTTATCCACTCTTCATTCTCCATATTTATACCCCATGGATGACTTAAAGGAGTCAGTTAGCTAAGAGCACCACAGTCAGCTAACCAATGGCAGAGATGAAAAGAGAAGTTAAACAAGTCAGCTAATCAGTAACTGAGCTGGAAATAGAATCTAAATCTGCTGAATTCTAGCCCATGGCCCTTGCTCTGGAAGTAAGAAGAAATGATCACAGTCAAAATGACACTCATTCCTGTTTCATCCCAATCGATCACCCTGAACCAGTGCCGCACATTTGTGGGGCCATCACAGAGGCCTCTGACTTTTCCTGGTTTGTTTTCTTTTTTGAAACCAGGAGTGACCCTCCTCATTTCAGCATAGTTCATGAGCTGAACAATTGACAATCCAATGTGCAATTTCATTTCAATGGTTTCATGTTTAAGGTTTTCTGAACCTGAAATTTTAAAAATGCTGGTTTGCTTTATGCCCCCAGGAAACACTGAATAATGACTTTTTTTCCCCTAAATAAAGACTTCTTTAGGCCCGTTTTAATTGGTTCTAATTTAAGATGGCTCTCTCGTCTTTTTCTTTTAGTGATGGCACACATAGAAACTAATAATAAGTACGACATTAAAAACAACGCAGACCAGATGGTGTATATTGTGACTGAAGACACAGATGACTTCACCAGGAACGCTTACCGGACACTAAGGCCCTTTGTCCTCAGAGTCACCGACTTCATGGGCCGAGAGATCATGACAATGCAGAGACCTTTCCGATGCACCTGCTGCTGCTTCTGCTGCCCCTCGACCAGGCAAGAGGTCAGAGCACTGAGCCCAATCCGTTGTTTCTTCCCAAACCAACCCTTCCTTGTCCTGCTCTTTCCAAATCAGAGGGAATTTCACTTTCTCTGCCAGTCAAATGGAAGAAAATGGCAAGGAGGGAAGAAGCCACATGCTCTCAACTTTGGAGGATCCCAGAGGGATTTTTCCTGTGATTCATGCTATCCAAGTGCTAGGTGGTGTGTCCAGCACACATGAAGGTTGTTTGGGCAATGGCTACAGTTGTGTGTACAATTCTATCAGATTGATAGAAGCTAAGTGTTTATCTCACTGTACCTACATTTTCCAGATAAGGTAATGCTAAACAAAAGCAGATGCTTTTAGAATTGGAAGCCACTTCTGAGACATTTAGACTACCCATCACAGCCCGCCCCTTTCTAGAGATAAAGGAGGAATAGCTTAAATAGATTAAATGCCTAGGCAGCTGGAACTAGAACACAGATGTGCTTAGTTATAGTTTGGAGACTTCCCTGTTATCTGTGCAGTTCTAGGAAAGGTATTTGCTGTAAGGGAGAGAAGAGAGGTTTTAGAGAGAGACCAACCAGAATTTGAATTGCAGATATGCCCCTGTATTTGCCAGCACTTCACACTATAATCTAAAAGACTTAAACATATAATTTAGAGGAGGGAAGAGTATTAGCTCATGGTTTTCCTTGGAGATATTGAGGTTCTGTCCATGTGAGGCCAAGGACCAATGGATCCCAGGGCACGGTGGTGACAGGAAGCAGAGAGAAGGAGAGCACAAGGCTTTGCTCCTTACACCATGGAGGCAAGAGAGCTAGCAAGGGGAGGAGGAACCCCAGACACACCCTGCTGGCCTCAGCCACCACCCAGATACATCCATAAACCCTCAGGACCAGTCACATCAACTCCAAACACCAATTACGAGCTCTTCTCTGTCTAACTGTAACAGCCCCCTACTTAAATCTGGATAGAAAAATACCTCATAGAACAGCTGGGATATAAATACTATATTAATATAAACATAAATGATATGTCATGCTGAGAGTATTAAACGGGAATTTATTTACCATCCTCTCTGTCCCTTAGTTTACCTATAAAATGGAGATGTTAGTTGTATCTGTCTGACAGGATGATTGTTCTGAGGATTAAGTGGTGAACAAATAATCAATTCCTCAGCTTGATGCCTGGAAAACAGTATAGTGCTAAGTAAATATTGTTGATTGTTCTCGAATACTCCATTGTAATTATTACCTTTGTAATAAAGAACCTTATGTTTGAAGTGAACCTCTACCCTCCACCCCCAATCCTTTTGGTTTTAGCAGGCATTTTTTTCTTCATATATATGAGTTTGGTTTTTATTTTTTATTTATTTATTTATTTATTTATTTATTTATTTTTTGCGGTACTGGGGATTGAACTCAGAGGCATTCTACCTCCGAGCTATACCCCCAGCCCTATTTTTTATTCTTTATTTTGAAACCGAGTCTCACTAAGTTGCGGAGTGCCTCACTTAGGTAGCTGAGGCTGGCCGCGAACCCGGATCCTCCGGTCTCAGCCTCCCAAATGCTGGGATTACAAGCGTGCGCCACCAC
>PVLC010001837.1:58786-69842 GCA_004027655.1 Graphiurus murinus | reverse complement strand
AGTTTGGTTTTTAAATCAAACCTATAGATGCAGTCTTTTGAGATTATAGGGAGCCAGGATGGAGAAAAAAAGCACATCAAAATTACAGAGTCCAATTTAAGAAATTTTTTTCTCAAAACAAAAATCTGGATTATTTTTCTTTTTTTCTATTATTTCTTGTGTGAATCTTGTTCATGCAGTTTTTTCATCTGTGTAGATTCCTTTTTCAACCACCACAAACAAATAGAAAACAGTTCCATCACCACAAAAATCCTCTTTTATTACCACACTGCCCTTCCTCCCTCCTCTTCATCTCTAACTCCTGGCAACCACTAGTCTCTTCTACACGTCTGTAATCTTTATTCACTTTAATAATATTCTGAAATGCTAAACATTATATGCTATATTAATGTACCTAAACATCTCATAGTACCCAATGAATATATGCAATTTTTATGTTTTTATGTGTCAGAATAAACTTAAATTTCTTGAAAATAGAGTGTTATCTAATAAGGCAGAATCATATAGTATGTAGTCTTTCAGGCTTAACTTTTTCCTACCCAGTAGGACTTGTACCCTGGAGATTCATAAAAGGTGTTACATACCTATGTCAATAATTCGTTCCTTGTTAGGGCTGAGTAGTTTACCATGATATGAATTTTTTAAGTAATTTTGTTTTTATGCAATTTTTACTTTTTTTTCTGTTCGGCTTAAACTTACATGAAATATTGGTTCTACAAAGCTATGAAATTTAAATGTTTGTGTATAGGTGTGAATTTATATCTATGAACAATGTCTCTTTTTTCCTTTTGGCACTAGGGATTAGTAGGGGTATTCTACCACTGAGCTGTATATACTCTTAGCCCTATTTTACTTTTTATTTTGAAACAGGGTCTCACTAAGTTGCTAAGGCTGGCCTTGAACCTGTGATCCTCTTGTCTCAGCCTCCCAAGTACTGGGATTATAGGCATGCACCCCCATACCCAGCTTATGAATGATGTCTTGATTTTACAGTGCATGAAATTATGTGGCCCTTCCCCAGGTCCTATATAGTCAGTCCTTTCCCAGAATGCATAGGAAAGTATATATAGCACCAGAGAAATATGGTCAGCAGAACTTTTATTTTGGGATTTTAACAAATAATTTGATCTTCATAACTCATTTGTTATTATTAAAAGGGTAGATCTTGTTTTACAAAGTAATGTTGTAATGATAATTAAAACAGGGTATTGGGTGATATTTTAAAAATGGCATTATCAACTCCATACACATCTGCTGTCACAATACAGTAGTCCCCCTCACCTGCCATTTGACGAGTGTCAGCTTCACTGCAGCTTCAGTTACTTGCAGTCAGTTGTGATCTGCACACATTAGTGCAAACTCCAGAAATCAACAATTCATAAAATTTAGGTTGCTTTTCTGAGTAGTGTGATGAAATCTGTGACATGAGTCATTCTTATTTTCCAGTGTATCTGCACTGTATGTGTTACCTGCTCTGTGGTAGTTGAAGTACACCAGAGCTACATAACTTCTATTACAACATACAGTATTAACTTTTATTTTGTTGTTATTGTTTTAATATTATACTGTGCCTAGTCCATATATTAAACCTATGATAGTTATGTATATGTAGGTAAAATGAATTATATATAGGGAATAGTGCTATCTTTACTTTATATATGATTGTCATGTCTTTGATTTGGTTTTACCTGATTTAAAATCCAAGACTAGACTGTTACTGTTGGATGGATTATGTCAGAAGACATGATACTCCTAGATCAGAGACAAATGTCGTTATATCCCCAACACAGCAAGCAACCTGAGCACCATTCCCCTGTCCCCAAGTTCTAGGGCTTGACTTGGAGAAGCTGTACATGCACATGATGCTGTCTATACAGTTCAGGACCATTGAGTTTGAACATCAGTATTTAAGCCTCCTCTTGTCCCAAAGGGAAACATGACCTCATCCCTCCAAGCTATTTGCTGAAATACAACCCTAACAATGGCCTCATGACAATAGGAGACATTCTGTGCCAACACTTTATTCCCTGTTTCTTGAACATGTAGGCGTGCATCTAGGCTTTGCATGTGTGTTTGTGTTTATGCATGTGTTTGTTCGTGTGCCGCATTTTGACCTCTGTCATGGCTTCATTTTTAGCTGGAGGTGCAGTGTCCTCCTGGTGTCACCATTGGCTTCGTTGCAGATCACTGGAACCTGTGCAGGGCCATTTACAGCATCCAAAATGAGAAGAAAGAGAATGTGATGAGAATACGTGGACCGTGCTCCACCTATGGCTGTGGTTCAGACTCTGTTTTTGAGGTATGCATTGTGAAAATACTGTGTCTACTCTTTTACCCTGATGGGCCTCAGGATGATCTGGTTTAGACACTGCGCACCCCATGGGAATGAGTAAAGCAATCTGAAGAATGAGTTCATTAACCAATTGAAATAACATGATTTCCAAATTATTGTTAATGTTTTCCAAGATGTGAACTCCTTTTATTTTTTTTTTAATTTTGGTGTTTGACAAAGATAAAAAAGAAACCATTCAAAACATTTTTGGGAGTAAATAGGCTGACCTAATCCATTTTTTCTATTCTTAGCAGTATTTAATCAACCACTTTTTCCAAAGATTTCTAGGATTAGCATATAGATTCTAAGGGCAAGTGCAAATGTGTTACAGAACATATAGAGAACTTCTTAGGTTGTGCAAATTGCTTATTTGCATGATAAAAGTTTGTCTGCATTCTTAGGAAATAGAGTAACTCTGATGACATAAATAAAAAAAAACCTCATAAGTTATATGGTCACATTTTCCCAAAAAGAAGAATATTTTGTTTTGCCTTTATCATAGGGTCTACAAAATGACTGTTTATTAATACTGTAAATCTGATAAAGAGAATTCCTAGGAATGTTTCCTGGGCTACTTAAAGAATACTTTCTGAAGGCCTTGCAATTCTCTGAGGCTCATCATATACTAAAATCTCTCCTTCACACGTTCCCTCTGATGCCCAGTGAACTTCCCTTTGTTCTCATTCTATATCACTATGTCATTAAACTTTTTTTTATTTATCTATTAAAAGACCATTGTAGAAAAGTGGATAAGCCTAATTTCCAGGGCAGGATGTGTGAAATTGTTCCTGCTGCCAAGGTATATTAGGAATTCGATTTTGTGTATTTTCCCTGTGGCAAGTGCCAGGGTTACCTGTTGGGAAGCTGAACTTTGCCATCCTGGGGTATGTTAAGACAGGGTGGGTCTGGCCCACAAAACCTTGGGTGGTGGGTGGTGTGCAGAACCACATTCCCTTGTTTTTGCTCATAGGTTTCCGTAGATGGTCAATGACTTCCTCCAATTCCCCAATCCCACCTGTCGTTATATAAAAGGAATTAATAATCAATTCAAACCATACATCCTCTGATAGAGTCTCTTATAACTCACTTGAAAATGATGAAAGTGCACCAGCCAGAGGGTTATAAGCTATCTCCCAGCTCAGTGGTTAACCGGTTTCAAAGTTCTTACTCATTCTTGACCTCTCTTCCTTACTTTAACTCATGTAATTACTCTATTAATGTTTTCCTGCATTTTATTTGTGCTATCACAGCAAAAAGGGCTGCATCGTGGGAAACTAAAGCATGTCCTTTAATACTTTCCAGTCATCATAAAGTCATCTTCTCCTCGCTGCAGGTCCAGTCCCTGGATGGCGTATCCAGCATCGGCAGTGTTGTCCGGAAGTGGAATGGTTTGATTTCAACCATGGGAGATGCTGACCACTTTGAGATTCGTTTCCCATTGGACCTGGATGTGAGGATGAAAGCCATGATTTTTGGAGCTTGCTTCCTTATTGTAAGTCTTTTGTTCTTGAGTTATCTTGAGAGAAGCATTCCTTCTGATGAGGAGCAGTATAGTAGAAAGGGAATAAATCTTGACACTAGGCCAATTTAATAGTACCAACATATTAGATAGGTATTATGCAGTGAATTCAAAATTGGTGAGCCTCAGTTTCCTCATGTGTACAATGGTGAGGGAAATACTTCTATTTTTCAGGGTTATGAATATTAGCAAACATATGAGTAAAGTAGCCAGGAGACTGCTTGTAAGATATTAGGAGTCCAATGGATAGAGTTGTCATCATTTCATGTTATTTATCATTCCCACTGCAGAATGATACCTAGCCTATAATTTTTGGTGAAATAAAATCACCCTCAAGCTAATGTCTTTTTCCTTACTGCTTTCTTGTCAGTGTACTGCTTAGTGTTGTACTACCTTACACATATCAAGTTTTCCTCCTTTTAATGATGTCATTTTGTTGATTGGCACTCAAGATGGAGAGCTTAGTGTCTTACCAACCAGCATCTCCAAATGTGTAATTACTGCTTTTACCATGAGGGTCCTCTTCATTAAAGTTTCATTTGATTTATTTATTTTAATTGGAATGAGAGAGCCCCCTAGTAAATTATAAAGGATAATATTGTAGACATTTTATGTAATTATTTATCTACATATGATTCTTTTTCTAATTTCAGGACTTCATGTATTTTGAAAGTTCTCCAGTACAAGATCATAGAAGAAGATAGAGAGACATGGCAAGTCGTCAATTAGGGTTGACAAAAGTAATTAGAAAAAGTTGCATTAGGTTTACAGTAAACTTTCCATCATTTATATTTGTTTGCTTGGCAGATTTTTTATTATGATTCTCATTGGGGATTAGCTTTGACACCTCGTCTGAGAGTATGAGTTCAAGACCACAGTGGAAGCATGTGTTTCAAGTGAGTTTCTGTCCACTTAGTAAACTGGAAGTTCATTCATTCTGAAAAGCTATGACCCATTAACCAAGTAAACACACACAAAATCAGCTTTAAAATTCTGACTATGAGCTAAGGGAACATGAATCCCAGAGTTCTCATGTCAGTGGTGGAGAAATAATGGTTGTAGTTGGGTCAGAGCCATGCGGCTTCCATCTGTAACTGTTGCTGATCTTTCCTCTCCATCAGCAGGTCCTTTTATCGAAGATAAACTGCTTTCAGGTGAAAAGAATAATTGCTTTCCATGTCTGCTTCCTTATTACCTGCCACAGACAATCAGGAGCTGTGTGTATCTAAAGGTAGGACCAGACAGTCAGGAAAAGAACAGACCAGGGCCAAAGACGTCAAGGTCTAAGCATCTTAGAATCTTAAAAGCATCTTAAAAGGCAAGAGTGCCCTAATGGGAACCTTGTATTTAATACATTTATACATCATATAGTTATACATTTAATGCATAATTTCTCTTGGTCACAGATGCCTTACTATGAAATATACTAGGCACATTCACAAATATTGCCTATTGAATCTTTTTTTTAAAATCTCACTTGATGTGATACAAAAGACATCATTGTTTTTGGTTTTTTCTTTCAAGATCCCTGATGATCACCAGACAATTCTAATGATGAAAAACAGAGCTGTTTTCAATTTTGAAATGTGACCTTTTTTTTTTTTCTATTTTTTTGGGGGGTGTGTGTATGTGTGTGTGTGTGTGTGTGTGTAGCAGTTTATAAAGCAAAAAGCTATAAACTGTACACTGCTTCATACTGCTTTGCTGTTTTTTATTTACTTCTTGGATAAATCTTTATGCAAGGAAAAAGTAAGCATAGAACAGCACATACGCTACTTCTGTGTGAGCTACCACTTACCATAAGGATAATGTAGGACCAAAAGAGTTCAAGTACGAGTAGCACTTGTTTGTGTTAACTAATTAAAAGCGCAATGTATAAGTGAATACATTCTTATTAACTTGTGTATAAGTGAATACAGTCTTATTAACTTGCCTCTATTGCACTTTAGCTTCCTACCTGGACCTGGACTGTGTCCTTTCAACACTCAGTGTACAGAATGGGATGTGTTCTTCTATGACTTATTAAATAAAGCAGGCCTAAATGTCCTTAGATGGGTTGTTCTGAGATGAGATTCCTAGCCCATTGTGCTTTTTTAAATGAAAGAAAGATGCCTCATTTTAAAATCATGCTAATCTTTAAATGTTAAAAGTTGCTTAGTTATTTGTAACATTCACTTTGAATGCTACTATTAGCTTTTTTTTAAAAAAAGTAAAAGCTGCTGCTTTCTAAAATAATAATTGCCTTATATTTGAAAACGAAAATAAATTATGATCTTAAGCAGACAAATATATTTCCTGTATTGATACCTGATGTTTTATATCAAAAATAAGACAGCTAGAGTTCAAAGAGTTTATGAACTTTTTATTTTTACTGGCTTACATCTCTATTCCAAGACCTGCATAATACTAACAGTACCCATTTTTGTGGTATTAACATGTACATTATAGTTACAATGTCTCTTTCTTCAAAAACAGTGCCATGCATCATATTTTTATAATATAATTCACATTATAATTTCTTAGTGGTATTTCATTGTGTAAAATTGATCGGGCTGACCAAACAGAAGCTGTTCTCTATAATGTGTGTTTTCATATTTCCTCATGTTGTTTTTGGCTTTCAAATAAATGTAATATGTTTATTAGCAAAAATGCTACTGTATTTTTTGAGTTGTGATTGGCTCTTTGGATACTGTTTACCAAAAGATTGTTGACATAATTTCTTATTAGTTATTAAGCCCATTCAAGGTCATTGCCTTCTTATGTAAATTTAACACTAATAAAGTCATTTCTGTACTGTTGCAGAGGAGTAACTAGTATTCTCATATAACCAAGTTGTTAATAAGTGCTAGTCCAGTTACTTAAGATGCATTTAAACTTCAAGTACAATTTCAATGTTATTGTATTATGCAGGGAAACTGCTAGAATTTGTAACTGTGTCAGCAGAAGATGCATTTTAAGGTATCTTTTGCTTAATAACCAGATTTTCCTGAAGTTATACAAAAGAAGTCAGTTACCAGAATAATTTACTAGCTGAATTTTCCAGCCAATTAGATATTAAGAACAAGTATAGAATAAGCAGAGATATTACAAAGTATGGCATCTTATCCTCATTGGGGAAGCTGACTCTTTTTCAGCCCTTTCCCCCACCAAAGTTCAAGGTTTAATTTATTTTGAAAGATGCAAGCATGGAAAACCCATAGGTCTGGATTTAATAAACTTATATCAAATTCAGCTGTTTAGTGATAGCTAACGCCCCAAATGGGTCTTTACATAACTTCATAATGTGTTTTCCATTTGTCTCGAGGTCTCTTAAGTTGTACATTCCCCAAAAAGAGACAAGCAGAATGAAACATTCAAGTGGAGTCAAAGGGAGGCACCATAATGTTCTACCTGATTACCTCGAGAGTGGCTGATAATAGCACACGGTAGGCATTTGCTCAGTGATTGCTAAAATGAATAAAAAAAAAAACAGCAAGTGGATGTATTTTTGAAACATTTGTTATATTTGCTAAAGTTTTTACCATTCCTCTCACTGTTTTATTTCATTAATATTTACTGTGTCGAGTTTCTACTAAATTCAAGCACTGAACTATTTTTTGAAAGCAAAGGGAAACACAAAGATGTAAAGAACATAATTATTTCTGTCAAGAAGTCACAGGCTAGTGGACAAGATAGATACTTAAAGCACACAGCCAGCCATGATGGTACACACTTGTAATCCCAGTACTTGGGAGGCTGAGACAGGAAGATCCAGGTTCGCGGCCAGCCTCAGCAACTTTGTGAGGCCCTCAGCAACTTAATGAGACCCTGTTTCAAAATAAAAAAAGGCCTAGGGGTGTAGCTCAGAGGTAGAATGCCCCTGGCTTCAATCCCCAGTACTGCAAACAAACCAACAAAACAAAGCACACATCTTTGAGGACTACAATGGACATATGACCGATGGGGTGTTGGAACAGTCACAAGAGGCCTAATATTACTTCAGGAGTGTACATTGTATTCCTGTCCCACCTGGTCAAACAGTGAAGGCAGGCTGGTTAGGTTACATGTCAGGGAAGCTTCCTGGCACTACCAGAAAGTGAGAAAGATGAATTTTACAGCCACTTCTGCAAGCTCAATGCTTGGTGAATGCGATTGAAAAGGTCCAGTCTAGCAATTCATCAACCAAGGCAGGGATTGATTGTTTAGAACATTTAACATGCTCTATGAATGTTTCTTAAATGAATGAATAATGTCCTAATATGTGTATGACACTGTGCTAGGGGTTCAAGGAGACAGAATTGAATATATGGCTCTGTATCCCTCAACAAGGATGAAGCAAGGAAATATTTTTGTGTGTGGTGTGGTACTGAGATTAGAACCCTTCTACTTCCAATCTATACTCTCAGCCCTATGTTTTGTTTTTTAATTTGGAAATTGGGTCTTGCTAAGTTCCTGAGAGTCTCACTAAGCTGTTGAGGCTGTCCTCGAACCTGTGATCCTCCTGTCACAGCCTCCCAAGTACTGGGATTACTGGCATGCACCACCACACCCAGCTAAGTAAATATATTATTATAGCACAAAGCTAAGGAATTATTGCATGAAACAAACACAAATTTTTTATTTGTTTGTTTGGAAATGTATGTTACCAGGTTCTCACAACTGCACCATAAAGTAAAGGTCAATCTCAGTTTTCAGAAGAATAAGTTTCAAGAGGTGAGAAGAGCCAGGCGTGGTGGCACATGCTTGTAATCCCAGGACTTGGGAGGCTGAGACTAGAGAACCGCAGGTTCGCGGCCAACCTTAGATATTTAGTGAGGCCCTCCACAGCTCAAAGAATAAAAGAAATGGAGATAAGGGCTAAGCAGTGTCTTTCCCCTGCTGGCCTGGTAATGAAGGAAAAGCTAAGCAGTGAACAAAAGATGGAAAGGAAGAGGCTCCGGGAAGAGGCAGACAGCAGGTGGAATGGAGCCTCTAGAAGACCGTATAGAGCTGCCAGGCTCACGGGTCCAACTAGAAATCTGCCAAAGCCTCTTGTCTCAACCCCGTGTCCCCAGCTGCTCAGAGCAGGTTGGTGCTGGGAGTTCCCTGGTGTGGGGTGAGGGTGAGGGGCCCCAGCGCTGGGATGATGGCAGTGCATCTGCTCTTCATGTCTAAGAAAAAACAAAAAGATCAACAGCGAATCCCAAGTTCTCCTGCAGTTCTTACCTCTGCTTCCTCTCAGCAAAGAAGCTGGTCATGTGGAATCATATCAAATTCAAATGTGTGGTTGCTGAGTTTGCCTCAAGATTTAATTCCAAACAAGATGGGATTAATATTGATATAGTCCAAAACCAACCTAATCATGAGATAGGTGGAATAATAAAACCAACCACCTATAATAACAATAATAATCGTAATACTCATAATGAACAATTGCCCTCCCTCCCTTCCTCCCTCCTCCCTTCCTTCCTTCCTTCCTTCCTTCCTTCCTTCCTTCCTTTCTTTCTTTCTTCTTTCCGTCCCTCTTGCAACTGAGAATTGAATGCAGTGGCATCTTACCTCCAAGCTCCATCCCTAGCTCTTTTTATCCTTTATTTTTTAAATTTGAAAACAATTCACTCAATTGCCAAGGGTCTCACTAAGTGGCTGAAGTGGGAGTCTAACCTGCGATCCTCCTGTCTCATCCTCTCAAGGACTGTGATTACAGGCATGCAACACTATGCCTGGCTCAGCTACCAGTGCTTCTTACATTCTATTCATGGTTTTGTGTGAAATAGAACTTACTTAATTTTTCGGACAAACGAATAGGCTACTAGGATAACTCCCATTTTGGAGATGAAAAAACTGAGGTCCAGTCCTCTGTACCAGGGCACCCAACTACCTGTATATCCACTAACCCATTATTTGATGCCAGCTCCAGAGGCTCTATCCAAAACCACTACGCTTTGTTCTTTTTCTTTCATCTCTGTGTGATGTTCGGTTGCTTTGTATCTTAACACAGAAATACAGAGGAGCAAGCCGGGCGTGGTGGCGCACGCTTGTAATCCCAGCATTAGGGAGGCTGAGACTGGAGGATCCGGGTTTGAGGCCAGCCTCAGCTACCTAGTGAGGCACTCCGCAACTTAGTGAGACTCGGTTTCAAAATAAAGAATAAAAAAAATAGGGCTGGGGGCGTAGCTCGAAGGTAGAATGCCCCTGAGTTCAATCCCCAGTACCGCAAAAAAAAAAAAAAAAAAAAAAAAAAAAGAAATACAGAGGAGCAGAAACTGGGGAGGATGGTGACACGTTGCCTCACGTGTTCTGAAGTTGAGGATCAGGGCTTGGAAGAGGTCATGTCTCAGGTGTGCTCCTTCCGAAGATGTTTGCTCCTGCACCTGATGGAACTCACTGATGCTATCAACCGAAGCCTGCTTTTAATGTTATTCCCCCAGTTTACTATTTCCAAAGTCCTGTATGGGTTTTAAGTATGAGCCTCTATGCAATATAGACATGTTTTGGTTTCTGAATTCACAGAAACAATTTTTTTCCCTATGTGCAACACAGTTAAAAAAAAAAAAATCAAGCTTTCTCTTCGTCTCCATTTTCCAGGGGATGAATTTTGTCTAGTTCACCTTTTGCATTAGAGTAGGCCCCTTTGAGGGTTCTCATTTTATTGGGGTCTCTGTTCCAATATTATACCATTTTTAAGCCCAGGATCTCACCTCCTGTCTGAGGTGATTGGGGAAATCAAATCTCTTTGCTAATGAAGAGTGCTGACTCCCTATCCCTGGAAATCCAAAGCAAGTATTGACTCTGCTTAATAGTCAGGTATTTCAGATTGTTTCTTATTTGTAATCCCACTAAATTCTCTTGCTCATCTAAGTCCCACAGTTTGTATGTAAATATCTTCCATATATATTTCAGCTAGACTTCCCAGACCTCCTACCAGCAACAGATTCTCCAATTTGCAACACTGCTAGTCATGCAGGTGACCTATTAAAAAAAAAAAAAGAACATAAATTTTTTAGTATGAAATATTTAGGATAAATTCTTTAACAAAAAACATAACAGTTAGCCGGGCGTGGTGGCGCACGCTTGTAATCCCAGCATTCGGGAGGCTGAGACCGGAGGATCCGGGTTCGCGGCCAGCCTCAGCTACCTAGTGAGGCACTCCGCAACTTAGTGAGACTCGGTTTCAAAATAAAGAATAAAAAATAGGGCTGGGGGTATAGCTCGGAGGTAGAATGCCCCTGAGTTCAATCCCCAGT
>PVLC010001837.1:29682-58686 GCA_004027655.1 Graphiurus murinus | reverse complement strand
CAAAACAAAAAAAAACATAACAGTTAAAATAATTTTGTCCTTGCCAATTATTACTTTATGTTAGAGCTAAATCTTTTTTTCTATTTTTGATGACATGTTGTCTATCTTTACATTACTGAATTCCAAATATCTTAGAGTGTTTAGTACCTTAATAGCATTGTTAGGCAAAATGAATTTATTTAAAATGCCAGCTCTTTTATAACTATGGCTAGGATAAGTTCATTTTAGGAAATTATACAGTGTGTGTGTGTGTGTGTGTGTGTGTGTACATGCCTGCAGGTGTGTATTACTGGGAATTAAACTCAGGGGCATTCTACCTCTGAGTTACACTCCCAGCCCTATTTATTTATTTATTGAAATAGGGTCTAGCTAGGTTGCTGAGGGTCTCACTAAATTGCTGAGGCTGACCTCAAACCTGAAATCCTCTTGTCTCAGCCTTAGGAATATGCAACTGTGGCAAGCTCAATCTTTTCATTGAATAATTTTAAAAACATGGCTCAAATTGTCTTAGCTAATAGTCATTAAAATAATTTGAATTTTAATGTTTTATTATAAAAGAGAAAAACAAAGGTAGATAGTTCACAGTTTTTTAAGTTCTTGATTTTTCAGGACTAGGCAAATGGAGGAAATGCCAGGGAGAAGCAATTAAAATAACGACATAATATTTATCTAGTTTTACAGCCACCCCACCACCCGTTAGAAAGTTGAATAAAATAATGCACACTAGGGGGCAGCACAAGCTTACAAATTTCTTTAGTAAATTTTTGTTGTTCAGACAAGGATTTCTCAGTACCAATCTGTACCTTTTAATGAATAGAACCAAAGGATTTTAGAGTTAGGAGGAACAGTAAGGGCTTCTTGGTCTACATTCTAGTCTATAAATGAAGAAACAGAGCTCTCCATATGGCATGCCCAAAGTTACCCTGGGAATTAATAGTAGAACCAGCACAGAGTACAAATCCTCATTTTTTTCCTTGCCACCCCACCAAGAATATAGAAGATATTTAAAACATTCTAGTGGAGCATTTTTCATAACGCTGGCCTTTAAGCAAGAAAAAAAAACCCAGTTTCAAATTATTCTAATTTTCAAGACTGCTTTAAAGCCTACACTCAGAGAGCCTACCTTGATTGATAAACCAGAGTCATGTGGAGATGCAGTTAGCATTACAGAGTCCATGCTATGAGTTGGTGTGCACTACAAATACTAATGAAAATAGTCCTGTTGCTCTTCTACCAAATGGAAAGTCAACTCTGTCCCTGGGTGAAGACACTTATGAAGAAACTGGGCTTCAAGATCATCAATCTCTACATTCTGGCAGAAGTATCAAGAATTTTTTTTCATAAATAGATTTATTCTGTAATGTGAATTCAGAGGAATGTGAAGAAACATCTTGCTTCTTCGATGGAGAAAAACCCTTGAATTTGTTTTTCTTTAGGCTTGGCATGCTGTGGTCCCAATCTTCATGAACCAGTTTCATCAGCACTGTGGGTGACATCGTGGCTCTAAAGCTCTGCAGATAGACTCCTTTAGTGGAGAGGAAATGACCGTTGTTTTTGAAAAGAAGGCAAACAGTTTTACAACTTTGTGATGACTTAATTTTCAGGACTATTGGTTCCAGATAACAAATGATGACCAATAATAATGAAAAGACAAAGTTATTAAAAACGCAGTTTTAGATTTCTTTCGTGTCAAAGGAAATTGCATTTCTTCAAGGCAGGAAAGTCTATGAATGTCTTTCAAAGAAAAAAAATTCAAGCCGGGCGTGGTGGCGCACGCTTGTAATCCCAGCATTCGGGAGGCTGAGACCGGAGGATCCGGGTTCGCAGCCAGCCTCAGCTGCTTAGTGAGGTACTCTGCAACTTAGTTAGACCCGGTTTCAAAATAAAGAATAAAAAATAGGGCTGGGGGTAAAGCTCGGAGGTAAAATGCCCCTGAGTTCCATCCCCAGTACCGCAAAAAAAAAAAAAAAAAAAAAAAAAAGAAAAGAAAAGAAAAAAATTCTAAATGAATAATATTCTCGTGTTCTCCGCCATCTTGTCTATCTGTTTAAAAGGGAATAGCAGACAATCAAAAACAGAATCAAGCTAGTACCTTATTAGAAAAAGAGAAATGTGACTAATGGTCATCAAATATAATTCTGCCCAGATGTGACCTAGCCTGTCTATTGGCCAGAGAGAAGACACAGAACAGACAAGATGGCTGGGGCATGGGAACCTTTTATTGAGAAGTCTGGCAAATCAGATGACCATCAGCTAATCCAGGAGATGACACTGTTTTCTTCATGGATGGCTCTGTAACTTTCAGAGGGAAAACTATGTTTTTATTGTTGGTGTTTTACAAGAATACTTTGTGAATAAAATCAGTCGAGAGATAGATACAGGAGGGAAACAAAAGTCATTTTTATCTTGGTTAGGCTGTTTTGAGGACATGCCATATTCCCTGGCAACAATAGGTTTATAGGCAGATGTGGAAAACCAGAGAGGGCTCCTGGGAGAGGCTTATCTCTACAAAATTTACCCCAGGGGGTGTTTTTTAATTATTTGCTCCCTGCAGACAGGTAGTGGCCACAAAGAGAAGCAAAATAAAGGGATTGAATTAGTAAGGTCCAGTTTCCTTTTTCCAACTCATTCTTCCTCATTGAGGAAGTAAATGAGGGACAGAAAGTGGCCAGGAATGTTCTCCAATGCAACATTCTCTACACAGAAATGTCACCAGTGGGGTGTGACCGTGCTGGCTTTGGTGCTTGTCTAATCAAGTTGTGCCTCCTTCTTCCCTAATACTTTAGCTTCTGACTTCACTGTCTCACACGGAATCCCAGAACAAACACATTTCCTTCCAGCTAGATGTGGAGACACGGCCCATGAGAAGAAAGTGTGGCAGCTTGTTTCACAGATAATTGGCATGTATCACTTGCCTCATGTCTCTGATTCTCTCCCTTCTTTCCTGTGGACACTCACGTCAAAGTCAGGACTAGCACTAGAGAATCTTTCTTGGGCCATCAGTTGATCTCAAAAATGGAAACCAGGAGCTAGAGAAGGAGACAGAGGCCATGGAGTTGCTGAGGACTTCTTAGATAAAGTAGCACTGTTGCATAGCTATCATAAGATTCCTAGACTGTCCAGTGACAAACTTTCATGTAAGATATAAAAGTTATATCTTCTTTAGATCTCTGTGTCCTGCATCTAAGCCCAATAAGAAAAGGAATTTTTTTTACCCTAACACATATGCTTTTGGAGCATACCATGAGCCAGATGTTCCCTTCTAAAAAGATCCCAAAGTGGATACGTTTATTTAAATATCATAACCTAATTGATTGTAAGTTTTCTGTCTTGGGCATATTTTTGTTACAATTCAAGCATATCTCATTATTTTCAAGTACCTTCTTAAAATTTGGCAAGTTGCTGAACTTGACTATACGTAGGAAGGAGTATTCATCACACTGGAAATTCTCAGCCTCCCATTTCTCTCTCAAGTGAACCAAGTTCTACCACTCATTTTCCTCCAAAATGGAAGAGAACCTCCAGAGCATTATGATTAGCCCCTGCTGCAAATAAACAGTAGAAACCAAGTCTTTTTGCAGGTGACTCAAGAGTTTGCACTCCAGAGACACCGCTATTTACAATTTATCTTTTTTCCAATAGAATCTTTAGTCTACCTGATTTTCCCACTACCATACAATTGTCCTTAGTTCAGAACATGGCATCATATCTCCAACTTGAATTGCTGTAGAGCCCAGGTAAGCCACACTATGAGTCAGTTAGGACTGCCAGAAGCTATTGCAAATGGAGAACACATGTGACATCTAAAAAGGAAGAGCTGGTATTTAGCACCAGCAGATTTTCCTATTGGAGCATATGGGACTTACAGAAACAAATTACCAGTCAGGGTAGGCTAGGTTATGCTGCAGTAACAAACAACCCAAGGACTTAGTGGCCTATTAGAACAAAGATATGTTCCTTCCTTACACTAAATGTCTGATACAGATCTGTTCAGAACACTCAAGGGCACATCCCAAGAAAGACCTCATTTCTACCCATGTTTCCATAACGGTTAAGGCATAGGAAAGGAGATAGCATAGTTTGCAGACCAATTCTTAGACTTCCTGCCCAGAAGTAATATGTCTCACTTGTAGTTACAATCTATTGGTCAAAGCATATCCTATAGATGCAATTAACTTAAAATGAGCAGAAAAAAATACAATCTTACTGTGTTTCTAGGAGAGAGAAATGTTTGCAAATAATGCTAATGATGACTTCATGTATGTTTGGATTAATTTTTGGCTATTGTCTATATTTTTAAGACATGTCTTCAGGATAATGCTCCCTGCCTTCTTGTTTATTATTTCGTGCTTACCCACTCACATCGAGGATTCATTTGGCAGCTGAATAGAAGCAGTGATACATCTGGAAGTGGTTGTGACACACAGAAATTTAGAGACACACAGGAAGTTAGCCTTTTCTATGCTTAGTAGAAAAGCCACAGGCACTTTTTGACCAGCTAAGTGTTTCAAGGTAAAGGAGCAACTGGAAGTCTCATAAATTGCTTCATCTTTGGAAGCCATGTGAATGTATCTATTATAACTAAACATATCCTTATCCTATGCCCTAGAAATCTCAGTCAAATATATGCCCAAAAGCAGTGTTTGTGTTTACCAAAGGTGTGCCTTACTATTCATAGCAATCGTGCTCATGATAGGCCCCAATGCAATTAAACAAGCGAAACACAACAATATGCATACAGGATGGCTCCATTTATGTGAAGTTCAAGATGAGGTACAGTTAATCTATGGTGAAGTCAGAGTAGGGGTCATTTCTTTGGGAGCTATTGACTGAGATGGGATGACAGGGAAGGCTCAGTCTAAGGTGGGAAATCTGTAGACATCTGTTTGAGGACATGAGAGTGCATAAAATATTGAATAAGTAATTGACTAAAGATTTGTTCATGAACTGTAAGTTACTTCTCAACTAGACATGTTCAAACTAATTTGCCCGCCAATTTTTAGTATTGGCCAAAGATGGATCAAGAGTTCAAGTGGATTCATTATTCAAGTTTCCATAATTTTATTAACATTTGGAAAGTATACAGTAAGTCAAACTACAGTACACTAGGTACAGGAAAGAACAGATCAAGGTTTTAACAGTGAATACTTCTAGAAAGCAGCATTGGTGGAATTTATCTTTATTTTAGATGTTTCTGTATTGCTTGAATATTTAAGAATAGATGTTAATTTCATAATATAGAAATTTAAGGATTAACTTTTTAAAGTTTCCTATAGCTGGAAATGCCAGTTTTCAGATAAAATTTAGGGCTGCCTAGCCTTGAAGGACTGTTAAAATTTACTGAAACCTTTGTCAAAATATCAATACAAAACCTCTTGCCCTTAGAGATTGATTTAATTGTTCAGGGGCAGTATCTGAGCATGTGCATTATTTAATAGTCACCTAGATGTTATGTATGGGGCAGGTTGAGAACCACTGGATACCAGCCACCAGCTCCTTGCTATTGTGTACAAAGTTACAGAGAATTCTGTGAAAAACTCCCCACCTTGGAGATCCCACAGTAGCGGCAACAGCATCTGGAGTTTCACAGGTGAATCTAACTTGCAGCCAAGTTTGAGAGTATCTGTCAGTGCCCAAAAGTCTCCAGGAAACTTTTCCTTAGTCTTCCTGTAAGCTAAGACCACAAATGTTCTTACCTTTATCTATCTTGGCCATGTTGCTATGTGAAATACAAGATTAGTTAGATGTCAATTTCAGACCTCAGGTTTTTAGTAAAAGCATACTCATAAAATATTTGAGATCCAGAGACATTCAGAATAAAATATTCATTACTTATCCAAATATCCCTGCAGGAAACCAAAGTTAATTAGGAAGGCTTCCTGTGTTTTCCTAGGATTTTTTTAGTTGTGAAATCGGCAACCCTACAGAAAACAAGATGCTATTGTGGGGAAAAAAATCACTGAAGAGCCATGCTGGTTTTCTCTGTAAGAAAACATTGAGGAGATCAAATACTAGAAGAGGAAGCCAAGATGAATCATCTTGCTAATGCCCAGTAAGTCTTCCTAAAAGTCTTTTTTATTTGTCTCCCTTTCCTAGTGGTCTTAAACTTTATAACAATTGGCTCAGCTTGTTTGAGGTATTCCCTCACCTAATTCAATAAATAAGTAAACTCCAAACTCCACTCCTGTCACTTCTACCCCTTCCCCAAACCTCCCTCCTTTTGACCAATTAATCCTACTGCAGTTTTTGCAAAATATTTTTTGCAGTTTTTTTTTTTTTCTGAACCACACAAGAAATGTTCTAAATCCAGATGATAGAGATGAGAAGATGAGCCGGTGTGTGATTGTGTGTGTGTGTGTGTGATTGTGTGTGTGATTGTGTGTGTGTGTGTGATTGTGTGTATATGTGAGAGTGTGTGTGTGTGTGTGTATGTGTGTGTGTGTTTGTACTATTAGGATCCTCTACCCCATGCATCATACTGCTACTATTATTCATGTGGAAATGTAAGCTGGGTATAGCGATCACTTGTTAAGCAAGGAATTCAGGTAAATTTGTCTCTTGTTTGCTGCTTCCAGTTTCAAAGATAAACCATCCTGCTTCCTTTTGACAATGGGTTGTTGAGGAGAAAGAAGGATTCTTATCACCACCAACTTGTCAACTCCATTTTCTGGGGTTTCCCATTAACCACACAAATTGCCATTCTAGATAAGGAATCTCTTGATAAGAGACTAACAAATGCTTAAAATGCAGCAGTGTCTAATATTCAACTGGTGTGGGAAGCACATATCAGGTAAGCCTTGAATGTTTTCTGGAGTCACTGTAAGGCTTTAGGAAGAGTGTGTTAGACTTGGTGGGGCCAGGACGTTGGCTGGAGCCCAGCAGTCACCCTTGCTAAGAGAATTTAGGCTAGACACAAAGCTCTGTGCTCTTCCACACTGCACCTATGAAATTAAAGCCATCATGCCGGAGTTGCTTTAAAAGCAGGGTTATTCAGAGAATTGTAAGGGATAATATATGCCTTAACAGTTTTACCAGGTGAAAGAAAAGAAGTATAGAAACCAGGCTTGTTTTGCTCCCCGTGAGGTAACTTAGCCAGTCTCTTGTATAGTTTCTTATGAGCTATCAAAGCAAAGTGACCCAGAATTACCTTCAGGGGATAAAAAGAAATGTCTGTTTAACAGGACAACTCCAAGTACTGACTGACTTCTCCCCCCCCCCCCTCTCTCCCTCTCTCTCTCTCCGGAAAAAGAAAGGATACAAAGTGCCAAGCCACAAGATCAGCCTCCTTTGAGGCTCCTGGCACTCTCTCTCTGGGGATTGTGGATTTGTTAAATGATCATGTTCCCTCCCCTTGGTTAAATGGAACCATTAAGTCATCTGTAACGAAAGCTGAGTCACAAACTTACTGGAAGATCCCAAAGTCTCAGTGGTAGAGTAAGTGAAATAGGAAAGAATGTGTATGGCTATGATATTCCCATATGTCTAACTTTTTTTTTTTAATTGGAGCATTGTAATCATACATCTTAGTGAGATACAAGCTGGTACAGGCATACATGCACACAGTTCTCATTTAACCCTTCCTCCATTCCCACTCCGTTCCCTCTCTTCTCCCTCCTTCTCATGTTTGGTTTAGTGATTGACTTTGATATGTTTGTGAAAGGACAGCATGTGCTTTGGGGAGCCCCCCCCCCCTCACCTTCAGTTGGTCGCCTTCTTGCTCATCTATGGTTTCTCCTTCTCATCTAGAGTCCTTCCCATGACCTATTCTCTTGAACCGACACCCATTTCTGTCTTCAGAGTTCAAGGAGATGGCATTACTTGGGGTTACCTAAGTTTGAATATGTGATCATTTGCACGAGCTCTAAATTTAAGTACACTTTTACAATTGCATGAAGAAGTTAAAATAAAACAGTATGTTTATCTTTCCAAAAAAGAAATATCTATGTATACTTAATGTTTGATATTTAGAAATTCTTCATTGTTTAGAAATGTAGCCACCTCATGTCATATCTATTTTTAACAAGATATGTATATATCTATATCTATATCTATGGTACTAGGGATTGAACCCAAGGGATTTCAAGGTGTGTGTGTGTGTGTGTGTGTGTGTGTGTGTGTGTGTGTGTGTGTGGTACTGGGGGTTGAACCCAGGGAGTTTATACCTCTGACCTAAACCTCCAGCTTTTTATTGGGAAACAGTCTTACTAAGTTACTGAGACTGGCCTCAAACTTGTGATTCTCCTGTCTTAGCCTTCCACATACAGGGATTACAGGTGTTATCCACCACACCTGGCACCAACATATTTATTCATGGTAAGGACTTAGTTGTGGTGAGACTGCTGAGAGGAATTTTGTTTATACAGTTTGGTCTCCTTTGTTTATACAGTTTTGGAAATCATCTTCTAGAAATGTCTCCCCGCTCCTCAAACTACAAAATTCTGTTTGTACCAGGAACTCATAACTCAGTCCAACCTCTTATCACATTCAACTATTTATCTCAAACCCACCATCAGGAATTTATCGAATTAAGTTAATCCCCTCTGAAAACCTCCAGTGGCTTTCCATTTACCCACATGCCAGAAAGTAAGCATCATTTCCCCAAAGGACCCCACATGAGTCTTCCCATAGCATGAGGTAGCTTATTTTTTATGACTGGATAATATTCTGGGGTGTGTGTGTGTGTGTGTGTGTGTGTGTGTGTGTGTGTATACTCCACTTTCTTTTTTAAAAAATTTTTATTGATTTATTTTTTATTAATGCATTGTAATCATACATCTTAGTGAGGTACATGCTAGTAGAGGCATACATGCACACATCTGTCATTTAACCCTTCCCCAATTCCTGCTCCATTCCCTCCTCCCTCCCTCCTTCTCATGTTCAGTTTAGTGATTGACATTGATATGTTTGTGAAAGTACATCATGTGCATTAGGGTGTCTCCCCCCTCCATCACCTTCAGTTAGGTCTCCTTCTTTGCTCATCTAAGGTTTCTCCTTCTTCATCTAGAGTCCCTCTTAATACCCACTTTCTCCCTAGTTTCTGCCTATTAGGGAGAGCATCTGATTTTTTACTTTTTGTGAGTGACTAATCTCACTTAACAATAATGTATTCCAGTTCCATCCATTTCCCTGCAAATGACATGATTTTGTTCTTTATGACTGAGTAAAATTTCATTGTGTACATATTGTATAGTTTCATAATCCATTCATCTGTTGATGGACATCTTGGCTGGTTCCATAGTTTGGCTATTGTGAATTGTGCAGCTATAAACATAGATACACATGCATTGGTCTGATAGTTTGGTTTCCATTCTTTTGTGTAGATACCCAGAAGTGGTATTGCTGGATCATATGGCAGGTTCATTCCCATTCGTCTGAGGATCCTCCATACTGTTTTTCAAATTGATTACACTAATCTGCAGTCCCACCAACAATGTATTAGGGTTCCCACTTCTCCACACCCTCGCCAGCATCTGTTGTTGTTTGTGTTTTTGATGATTGCCATTCTGATTGGGGTTACATACCGTGCTTTATTTATCCATTCATCCATTGGCAGGCATCTAGGTTGCTTCTGTATCTTAGCTGTTGTGAATAGTGTAGCAATAAACATGAGGATGCAGGTACTGATATCATTTCCTTTAGACATATACTCAGAAGTGGAATATGTGAGTGCTAAAATAAGTTGATCCGAATTGGAACAGAGATCATGGATCAGGGGGCATGGTAGGGAATAGAAAGAAGTTGCTTAACTGGAATCAAAATGCAGATAGAATGAGTAAGTTCTAGCATTCTGAAGCACCATTTGGAGACTATGGTTTACAATAACCTATTATATATGTTTTGCATGCCAGAGAGGGTGCTTCATATTATACAAAGTAATGATATAGAAGTAGAAACATTAATTACTCTGATTTGACCAGTATATATTGTATACATTATTAAAATTTTATATTGTCTCATAAATACATGTTATTATTATGCTTGCTAATCAAATTTTAAAATGTTGAAGGAGATGAAACTATTAACTACCCTGATTTGATCATTATGTTTTTGATCATCGTATGTTACATACCTGAATCAGAATATTACACTGAAGCTGGGTGTGGTGGCGCACACTTGTAATCCCTGTACTTGGCAGGCTGAGACAGGAGCATCACAGGTGTGCAGCCAGCCTCAACTACTTATTGAGGCCCTCTGCAACTTAGTGAGACCCTGTTTCAAAATAAAGAATAAAAAATAGGGCTGGGGGTGTAACTCACAGGTAGAATGCCCTGGATTCAAACCCCAGTTCAGGAAAAAAAAATAATATCACAATATCACACTGTGCCTCATAAATTTGTACAATTAAAATAATAATTAATAAAATATGTTTCAAGTCTAAGTCATTCTTTCCTTCTCATCACACAGCACAAGAAACACTATATTTGTTTATTTATTTACAAGTTCTGAAAAGGTAGAGATTGTACATGTCTTGTTTACACTGTATCCTCACTCTCTACCTAGGGAGCAACAAGAGTTAAGGACTAAATAAAATTCGCTCATGTTGAATAAATACTACTGAGTGTATGTAGGCAAAATTATATGGCAGCCTTTGTGAAGATAATTTCAGAAAACAGACTTTAAAAGGTTTGAATGAGTACCATGTCTTCAGAATAATTGTGTTCTATCCATGGTGACTACTTTGAAGGAGACACAGGTTTTTTGGAAATGTTTATTGGCCATAAGAAAACACTGATAATATTTGCTTAAAAATGCAACACAACGAATTTAGCTTCACTACCTCCTCTTAGACTCTTCTAAGCCACAATTCCTGGGATGCAAATCTGGGAATGATTTTTCTCTTAAACAAGTTGTCCTGCACAGCCTTCCTGCTTTTGGAAGGTGGGGTTAGGAATCCAACAGATGTCTCAGAAGTAGGTACAGGAGTCTGGCATGGTGGTGCACACCTGTAATCCTAGTACTTGCAAAGCTGAGAGAGGAGGATCACAGGTTCAAGACCAACCTTGCCTATTTAGTGAGACTTTCAGCAATCTAATAAGACCCCTTATCAAAAAAATCCTTTTGTTTAAAGGGTTAAGGGTATAGTTCACAGGTAGAATGCTTTTGGGTTAAATCCCCAGTATCACCAAACTATAAATAGTAATAGTAGTAGTAGTAGTAGTAATAATAATAATAATAATAATAATAATAATAATGAAGATGCAGGAGTCCTGGGAGCTGTTTGGTGGGCTCTTTCCAATCTTATATTAATTGGTTGCTGGTAGATGGAGCTCCCGCTTTTAGGAACAGGAGTCTATTATATTGCTTCAGCCATTCATTCTAAGGAGAAGACCAGAGGAGATCTGAGCTTGCCAAATGGACAATCTGGAACCATCTCAGTAGTTTCTGGAAGAGATGAGCGATGGCTGTTTGGTAGCCAGCTTTTTTTGTTTTCTTCTTCTTTGCTGCTGCACCAGGAACAGTGTATTGGTGGAAGATGACAGGGTTGGTTTATAGGGCAGAATCTTTGGCCCCTAGGTTTGTGGTCAAGAGTCATCAGTGACTTTGCACCTTTCTGAGGTGAAAAATCATTTTTCAAATTAGTAAATATGTTTTTAAAAAATAGAAATTTCAATGGCAGGCTGCCAGTAATGAGTACTTAGCTGCCTGAGTAGCTTAGTAGGTGGGAATGGAGCTGAAATGTAAATCTCTTCAGAGTGAGATGCTGATGAGAAGTAGTTCTAATTATTTTTATTTTATTTATTGTGTGTGTGTGTTTGTGTGTGTATTACTGGAAATTGAACCCAAGGCATTCTATCTCTGAGTCACATTTTATTTTTTAATTTTGAAACAGGGTCTCCCTAAGCTGCTGAGGGTCTCTCCAACTTGTTTGAGGCTGGCCTCAAACTGTGATCCTCCTGTCTCAGCCTCCCAAGTACTGGGTTTATAGGAATGTACCACCACACCCTATAGCTAATTCTTTTTTTAAAATTACTGGTGCACCATAATTGTATATGATATTGAGAGCCACAATGATACATTTCTGTAAGTATATAACATGATTTGCTGATTATACGGTATGATCACAACATCATTGCCTGTGCATGAGCGCGTGTGCTCAAAGGATTCTCAATCACATATGTGTAGTCACAACCTAGTGTTTCTTCTGGTAAGAAACAGATCCAAAATGCAAACTCTGGTTACTTCTGTGTGGTTGGGTCCTGAGCAACTTAATTTTCTTTGTCTCTACTGTATTTTCCCAGTCTTCTTGCCCGTCTCTCTCATTGGTCTCTTCATACCTATTTCTACCTTCAAAGACCCCTTGGTCCTTGAAGCCCAACGCAGCCAAGTCCCAAAGAGACCAGCTTCACCTCTGACATCCTGAGCTCTGGTATCTTTTGTTGCTTCTCCTCTTTGTTTGCCTGTCCCCGGGTCCCAGCTGATATGATTAGACTGATCTTTACATTAAACTCCAAATAAAAGTTTTCTTACCTGGAACAAAGATAGGAAACTCCGCTGTTACCCCCATCAAGAGGTGTCCCCTCTTCTTGAACATGGGCAGTCTTGGGATTATGACTCAGTTAACCACTACAGCCTGGTAGGGGCGACACTGTGTGGCTCCTGAAGCTGACACAGGAAGGCCAGTGTGGTGTCTAGCTTGTTGCCTGGAGCTCTCCGAGGCTGTGGAGTCTCAGCACCCTGTGCTGCCATGCTGTGCGATGTCTCAAGCCCCAGGGAGAGATTATGTGTGGACCCCAAGCCCAACCGTGAGAGTGAGGAGCTGTCAGATGATTCCACCTCTCTTGAGTTTCCTTCAGCCTTTGAATCTTCCCATCTGAGGACCCAGATCTGGAGAAACAGAGTCAAGCTGCGTGCACTCTGATGTCAGAATCTATGAACCTAATGAAATGGTTGTGGTCAACGGTACTGCCAATTTGGGGGTAATTTGTTACACAGCAGTAGTAACCAAAGAAATCTGAGACCAACTTGAGCCAGACTTCTGACAAAAGGCTGATGTCAGTTACTTTTCTACGACCCAGGAGACAAATGAAACCATTTTCCCCAGTCTGATATCATGCTGTTCCCAAGAGTTCCAGCTACTTAAACAGCCTGAAGCAGAAACTGCTTCCTGCTACAGAGACAAGCAAGGAGGCTCTGGGGATGGTTAGTCTTCATAGTAAATCTCATCCTTCCCACTTTGGGATTTGGGGGATTAAGGGACTCATTTACATAAATCCTTCAATGCTAGAAATGTTCCCACTTCCTAAAAAGTATGAACTAGCTTTTCTACTGGTCCTCCAATATGGCTTTAGCTGTAGATCTTAACCGAACATTTTCTTCAGTCAGGACCTAACACCACAAATGCTCTCTCTGCCTGTCAGAGGCTGGAAAAGGAGACAAGGTCAATGTCAACACTGTGGATTTAAATTGAAAGAACAGTAGAAATTTTAGAACTAAAAGAAATGTAGAGAGCAACTGCACTATTGGCCGTTCACTGTGTGCCAGTATGTTACATAGATTATGTCATTTCAACCTAACAGTTTTAATGATGTGTTTTTATTGTATCTTGAAAAATGGAGGCACATATTTTTCTCGAGGTGGGAAAAGGTGGTCGTCATTCCTACTAACTTGACACAGGATCCTGTGTTCTTAATCATTAGACGACATGGTCTAGAAATAAAGTTATTTTGTAATAATAAAGTACAGCCAGGATGGTGGTGCACACCTGTAATCCCAGTGCTTGGGAGGCTGAGACAGGAGGATCCCAGGTTCAAGGCCAGCCTCAGCAACTTAGTGAGACCCTCAGCAACTTAGCAAGACTCTGTTTCAAAATACAAAATACAAAGGGTTGGGGCCGTAGCTCAGTGGTGGGATGCCCCTACGTGCAATACCCCATACCACAAATAATAATAATAAATATAATAATACTATTAAAGTACTATTTGTCTTTGTTCACTCATAATCTCATGAGTTTTCAATGGAAATTTACACTGTATTTTTAGAAGATTTGCATAACTTAGTGAGTCAATTTATTCCAGCCTTCCAGTGCACAACATTACAAAGGATCCAACATTATAAAGGATCCATTCAAAGTGCAAGATAGACTAGTGGACTTGAACACGAGGGTACTAAACTTTCACTGACGTGGTTTCAGATTTCACACAAGTAACCTTCCAGAGACTAGCATCTTTTGAATTTTTGTGTGTCAAAAGAGTATCCACAGCTGGGCATGGTGGCACATGCTTGTAATCCCAGCATTCGGGAGGCTGAGACCGGAGGATCCGGGTTCGTGGCCAGCCTCAGCTACCTAGTGAGGCACTCCGCAACTTAGTAAGACTCGGTTTCAAAATAAAGGATAAAAAATAGGGCTGGGGGTATAGCTCAGAGGTAGAATGCCTCTGAGTTCAATCCCCAGTACCGCAAAAAAAAAAAAAAAGAGTATCCACAATTGTCTGAAAGGGCTATTAAAATAATCCTGTTTTAGCTGGGCATGGTGGCATATGCCTGTAATCCCAGTACTTGGGAGGCTGAGTCAGGAGGATCTCATTTTTAAGGACAGCCTCAGCAAGTAGTGAGATTCATTAACCTACTAAGTTCCTGTTTCAACATTAAAAACTAATAATAGGGCTGGGAGTGTAGCTCAGAGGTAGAATGCCCCTGATTTCAATTCCTAGTACCACAAAAACAAACAAACAAAAAATCTGTTTTTTTTCTGCTACATATTTGTATGAGGCTAGATTTTCCTCATGCAATTCAACCAAAAAGCAGAAACACTACAACAGACTCAATACAGAAGACATAAGTATAGCAGTATTGTATTAAGCTATTAAAAATGTGTCATTTATTTTATTAATATTAATAGAAAATATAGTAATTCTCCATAAAATATGTTATTTATGTTAACATATCAGAATCACTATTTTTTTTGTGTGTGTGGTACTGGGTATTCTAGCCACCCATGCCCAGCTAGACTCACTATTTTAAAATAAATAAATATTAACAAAATATTTATGGTGGATAAATATTAATAACTGCTATTAGCATTACTATTTAAAAATAACTAAATATTATTAAAAATGCCTTTTAATTTTGAGTATCAATCAATGTAATCCACACATACAAAATGTCCTTGTGACTTTTAATAATGTTTAAATATATAAGGTTTTCCAAAGGCAAAACTGTTTGAGAATCTCTGGCCTAATAATTGGGTAGATGGATACATTGGGCCAAATTAGTGGACCTTTTGCTCTTATTATAATATAGTCTGTAGTGTCTGTAAGTGCTTTTAAAGAAGAACAAAGAGGGAGTGTGCTGCAGATGTAGGAGAGAGGGTCGCTGATAGGGTGTTCGTGAAGGGTGCCAGTGGTTGTACCCAGAGCACAGGAGGAGGGAGCGCCTGGGAGAGTCATTGGTCCCCAACAATGCCGGCCCCTCTCCAGCTGGAACAAAGACAATATGCAGGGAAGAGAGCTCCAAACCTGTATACGGATGGCTTCCTCTTTTTCTATTAAGTAGAAGGCACTGGGGATTGAACTCAGGAGCATTCTACCTCCAAGCATCATCCCCAGCCCTATTTTATTTTTGTTTTTAACAGTGTCTTACTAAGCTGCTGAAGGTTTGGCTAAATTGCTGAGATTGGCCTTGAACCCATGATCCTCCTGTCTTGGTCTCCAAGTACTGGGATCACAGGTGTGCACCACTACATCCAGCTAAAGATATTTTTGAGACCATATGTGGGCTCCTGAGGAAAAAAGCAAAGAACTGCACACACCACTATAGGAACAGGAGAGAAAGCTTCCCAGTCGCATATAGTCTTGTGTTAGCAAATGATCAGAAATAAATTTCTGAATTTCCTGAAACTTCCGATGGAAAGACTTAATTTTTTAATTGTTACTGAATATTTTTCACTCAGATTGTACTTTGCTCATGTGAAGAAGAGAACATGTGTCCTATAAAATAACAACAATAACGTGGAGTTAGGTATCAGTATCTTAGGTGAATATTACATTGAACAAATATTAAGTTCCTTTTTTTAAATTCTAGGAAAATCACTATCCATACTCTTTTTCACATACACTGTAGATAGAAAGCAGTGTGACTATTTCTAATTTAGAATATGAGTTGACTGCCAGCTTGTACCTAACAAAGATGTATGATTACAATGCACAAATAAAAAAATTAAAAAAATAAATAGAAAAGAATATGGGTTGAAAGTAGAGAGCAAAAGTTATATGGTGTGTAAGGCTGGAAACTCACACTTGATCCAAAATCTCTCCTTGAAATTAGAATGCAAAACTCGTTGGAATTAGAATGCTTAGGGGCAAAGTCTCATTGATGTAATTTTAAAAATATGTGCTGGGCTCTACCCTGTTTTTATCTAATTGAAAGATAAGTTATCCCACGCAGCAATTCTATAGAAATGTCAAGCAATGCTATATCAACTTAATCTGCAGGTCAGCTCGAATTGAAATGTTCCCTTGGGGGAGTTAGTTGGGAGTTTCTCAGACTCTGAGGAGGGCAGGAGGGAGAACTTCTCTGGGCTTTCATGTGTTAAGGGCCCAGGAGGTGAGAGAAGACAGATTCTGACGACAACTCCCTGCAGAAGCAGAATGTCTCAAGGCTAAGGGTGACCTTGTGCATCATTATGAAATCATACTAATTTCCACAATCTGCTGTATCCCAATAAGGGAGGCTCAAGTTCTGTGGCTGAAATGCACCAAGCGATTACTGGTACCATCAAGGATGTCAACTTATGTTAACAGAGCCTGTGATGATTCAAGCATGCGCGTGATGGCACATGCTTGCAATCCCAGTACTTGACGCTGAGACCAGAGGATAGCGGGTTCGCTGCCAGCCTCAGCTATTCAGTGAGGTCCTCCACAACTTAGTAAGACCCTGTTTCAATATAAAGAATAAAAAGTAGGACTGGGGGTAGAGCAGGTAGAATGCCTCTGGGTTCAATCCTCAGTACCAAAAAAAAAAGAAAGAAAGAAAGAAAAAGAAAAGAAAGTCACCTAAGCTTTCTTTCATTGATGGACAAATGAAAGTCTCAGAAAGCTGGTTTAGACTGGTCTAGGTTGTCTTGATGGTGACTAGGAATTTATGAGTACCTGATTATCAGTATTATGTTACTTTGGTATTTCAGATCACCTGATGATTCATTTTACAATTGGAATACATTTCTTGGTTTGGTTTGGAAACTGGGTCTTTTTTTATTTTTAGAATGTATTTTCTCAAAGAACAAAAAGTTCTGCAAAGAACAAAATGATGTCAATATTAAATTAAGAGGCAAGCTTTGTGCTCACCTTCTCTCTGTCATCAGAACTTAAATCACTCCAACAATAACATTAGATAAAGTTTCAACTAAGGAAAAACTGATTTCTGTTGATCTTCAAGATTTGGAGAAACCATTTTTGTTAGAACTAATACTGAACTTGAGCCACCATTGTGGTTATATCTTTCAGTTAATTTTTTTCTTAATGCTAAATAAAAATTTATGTTTAAAATAATTTAAATAACTCCAAAGGTTTCTGACTATATGATACCACCACAGATTGTGTACTTTCTAGAAATCTTGTTAGTCATAGTGTTTTGTGTATCTGAATTTCAGGATGTGGTGATGTCTTTATTTTTTATTTATTTTTTTATGGTACTGGGGGTTGAATTTAGGGGCATTCTACCTCTGAGCTACACCTCTAGCACTATTTTTTATTCTTTATTTTGAAACAGGGTTTCATTAAGTTGCAGAGGGCCTTACTAAGTAGCTGAAGCTGGCCAAGAACCTGCAATCCTCCTGTCTCCGCCTCCCAAGTACGGGGATTACAAGTGTGCGCCACCACGCCCGGCCTTGATGGTGTCTTTATATTAGTACTGCATATGTAGAATTTATTATTTCCATTCCATCCATCACCAAACTCACAAGTGAATTCAGCACTGTGTAGAGCTCAGCAATTCTCACTCTCTGGTGATCGGCAATGCAGACTTACATATTAATAATAGCCCTGTGTCCGGACAGCAATATTCCTTAATATTAAACTGTAGAAATTTTAAAAACCCGGAAGTTTCATATTACTTGCTTATAAGAAATTTTTGAAGTGACTTAAATTACTTTATGACCAAGCTTTTACATTTTACTTTATACAAATCTTAAATTTATTTATTTATTTATTTTTATTTTTATTTATTTATTTATTTATTTTGCGGTACTGGGGATTGAACTCAGGGGCATTCTACCTCCGAGCTATACCCCCAGCCCTATTTTTTATTCTTTACTTTGAAACCGGGTTTCACTAAGTTGCCGAGTGCCTCACTAAGTAGCTGAGGCTGGCCACGAACCGGGATCCTCTGTTCTCAGCCTCCCAAATGCTGGGATTACAAGCTTGCGCCACCATGCCTGGCTTCAAATCTTAAAATTAAATCTTATTAAAAACAGTTTTAATATATCTGGAGAGTAGGAAGGAGCTGGGTGGAAACTGAAGGTAAACACAGCATGTGCTGTGTACATGTACGTTTCTATCACTCTGAAGCTCATTATGATGTATAGTTACAAAGAATCAACACAAGTATATAAACAAAAGAATATGAAAACTAAAAAACACTGATATTAAAAAACCCATTTTGACAGCATTGGGGAGGCTGAGACCAGAGGATCCGGGTTCGCGGCCAGCCTCAGCTACCTAGTGAGGCCCTCCGTAACTTAGTGAGACCTGGTTTCAAAATAAAGAATAAAATATAGGGCTGGGGGTATAGCTCAGAGGTAGAATGCCCCTGAGTTCAATCCCCAGTACCGCAAAAAAACAAAAAACCAAAAAAAAACCAAAACCCATTTTGAACAAAGCTATCAGTTAACTTAAAACCTTCTTCTAGATTTTGTGAATGGAATTTAATTTTTTTTTTTTTTTGCATCCACAAAATCATTTGCTCCTAAGAAGTCTAAGAAAGTTTTTCATAATTTGTGCTTTGTGTTATTATATTGTTTTTTGTTCGCAGTACTGGGGATTGAACCCAGGGCCATTTTACCTCCAAGCTACACCCCCAGCCCTATTTTTTATTCTTTATTTTGAAACAGAGTCTCACTAAGTTGCGGAGTGCCTCACTAGGTAGCTGAGGCTGGCCTCGAACCCGGATCCTCCTGTCTCAGCCTTCTAAATGCTGGGATTACAAGCATACGCCACCAAGCCCAGCTTGTTTTATTGTTGTTTTAAGTCACCTTGGTACTATGTGAGTGAAAAAAATTTTTTTTACGCTATAAAATCCTTTTAGGTAAAGACATTTTTGCAAAACTTAATACATACAGGAGGAATTCTGATTCAAAAATTAAGAAATTAGTGCCTAAATACTGAATGTGAAACTTTCATTGAAAACAGTGGCACTTGGTTATATTTTATTTCCCAAGTTGGGTGCTACATTGTATTATCTTAATAGGTTTCTAAGTATCACATGTAAAATTTACTTAAAATATTTATAGATATATTTTAATTCTCTCCAATTATGATAATGCAAGTCTCAAGAAAATTATATAATGATTTTCATATAACTAAGTAGCTGTTGTGAATATTTTAGAGAGCATGCATTGAACCATTGCAGTTTAGGGAATCTAAAGTAGGTTATCTTTCATTCCCTGTCCTAACTATGGGTCAAACCTTTTTGCTATGAGGGAAGATTATAACAAATAATAAAAAGGGATAGTTTCTTAAAACTATTGTGTATCATAACAAAAACAAAAAAATTATTTTAATTCTACTCACTTTTATACAAAGAAATAGGAAGGATAAGTTTGTGCTGTCTTTGATCTGTATCCAAAATACTGTCTCCTCAAGTCAAGCTCTACATGACAGTTGGGAGGTGATATTTCAGCAGCAAATTCGATCATTTTCCTCTCTTATTTCAAGTTCTTTGATGATTTCCAATTGGCATTGATATATAGGCCAGAACTCTGCTCAGCCCCCTCCAACTCCATGGCCTTCTTGACCCCAACTCCTCTCACAGCTCCTTGCTCACAAGAATCTGCAATGAGTGTTTCTCTTCTGCTCTATGACATTCAAATCCCCAAAACACCTTCTCCCTAACTCCTCATCTAGCAAATCTTTCTCACACTTCAGGATTTTGTTTAAACCTTTTTAAAATCCTAGCCTTCACTGATTAAGATAACCCTTCACACCTGCCCACACCAAGACCTGTGCTTCTGCCTCTCCTCACGTTTGGCATACTTGCAAATCCCCCTTCCCACCACTGTTCTCTGTGATAGACTGGACCTCCCAGGCAGGGCTGAAAATGTTTGTGTCTAGTCTAACGCAGTCTACCCCCAGAACTCAGGATATACTCAGTGGCCAAAGCTTTACACACAAAGTAATCAATGCATTTGGTGTTTAATAAAGCATCAAAATGAATTAATAAGAGATCTTTTCATCCAGTTCTTGAGAGCTGCATCTATTGACTTAAAAAGCCCTGAGCACATTGCATGTCTTCAAAGGGCTACATAAAGAAGGCAGGGCAGTTTAGTTGAAACCACTGCCCTTACTAACAGATAAACAGACTATTTACAGAGATCTCTTTAAAATATTTCTCCCCAGATTATATCCTTTCTACAAATCAAATTTAACTTTTATCTTGACATAACATGGATATATTAAAATGAACAGATCTCGCATATTGTCAGTTATATACACTTACATGAACACCACACTAGTCAAGACTTGGAAAATCTCCATCTCCACTGAAAATTCCCATATATCCCTTTCCAAGGAAACAACCCACCCTCCTTTGTACCAGCAGCCACTGTCCTGATTTCAGTTCCCAGTGGAGGATCATTCAGCAACAGAACAGAAGGAGCTTCTGATAAAGTAGCCATTTGGATGAATCTCAAAAATGTTGTGTCGAGTGAAAGTGGATAGACAAAAAAAAAAAAAAAGAGTATGTACTAGGATTCCATTTCTATAAACAACTGGATTTTTTTTCTAGTACTAGAGATTGAACCCAGGGGCATTCTACCTCCAAGCTACACCCCCAGTCCTATTTTTTATTCTTTATTTTGAAACAGGGTCTCACTAGGTTGTGGAGGGCCTCATTAAGTAGCTGAGGCTGGCTGCGAACCTGGATCCCTTCCGTCTCAGCATGCATTTACTTTGGCGGTAGCCTAGGCAGGTAGGGTGTGGCCGCAAGAGGTGGGTCCCGGTCTGTGGCCTTGGGGACTGTATGTGGTTCTTCCTCCTTCGATTCTGACCTCTGCGATAGGAGGAGCAAAACCTTGCACTCTCCTTCTCTCTGCTTCCTGCTGCTACCATGTGGTCCCCAGCCTGACATGGACTGAACCCCCAAATCCCATCTTTCTTCCTCTAATTTACATGGTCAGGTCTTTGAATTAGAGCAGTGAAAATGCTAAGACAGATGGTTAACTTTCAAATTTCTTTCTTCAAATGCTTCTTATTGCTGGGCACGGTGGTGCACGCTTGTAATTCCAGTATTTGGGAGGCTGAGAGAGGAGGATTACAGGTTTTCGGTCAGCCTCAGCTACTTTGTGAGGCCCTCTGCAATTTAGTGAGACCTTGTTTCAAAATAAAAAATGAAATTGGGCTGGGGGCATAGCTTGGAGGTAGAATGCCCTTGGGTTTAATACCCAGTACCACACACACACACACACACAAAAAAAATTCTTCTTATTCTTCCAAATTTCATGCATCATACTATATTCATTTTTAATATTTTCCAGCCCCAAGAGTGCAATTGCTTAAACAGCTCATGTATAATGATTGTTAGAGGCACACGAGATCTACTTATCTAGACAACAGGAAGACAAGCAAATGTTTAAACAAGTTCTAGGTGCTCCAAGCCAGTCTTTATATTATCTTTCAAAGCACATAATCTGTTGTCCTTTAAAACCAATCTTACAACTTTATATCCTAGAGAAATGACAAATATTTTTTAATAAGCATTCATAAGCAAATGAATGTCTTCTGAGGAATTCATTGTAGCATCATGTTATTAGTGATACTCATAGAGAATTGATTGACTTTGCAAAGTGCTGGTGTGTATTTTATTAAAATCAGAGAACAAACAGTTGTATAAACCTCTGATAGTTCCAAAGTTGGCTTCATAGGTGCTATAGGCCAACTTTATGAAAATCAAATTCTCTTTTTTCCTATTGACTTCTATTATCAAATGGCAGAGTTACTCTAATAGAGAACATTTGAAGTATTATTGTATATTATTTCAAATTTATTCATAAGTAATAATTTTTATGAGTATCAATGTTTCTGATTAATTTGGATAAGATGCATAGGTCACTACTTAAAACTGCAAAGTAGTATTATTTTTCACTAACAACAATGATTTACAATATTTTTTTAGGAAAGAAAATGATGGCTCAGCTGAACACCCCTCACCAGAATGTGAAGGTAAAATATAAGGAAATATAGAGTAGTCATTTTTTCCAAATGATACCACATGATTATTGTCTCCATGTCAGCTTTCTGGCACTGGAACCAAAAAGAAGTGGAGAAATGTGATTCCTATAGAATCCAAGTACTGTGTGCATGTGTGGCACTCTCACAGTGAACTATCTTATGATGTGAGACTATAATGCTTCAATAGAAGTATAAGAAAAAAAGAACAATTCCAACCCGAGGTCAGCAATTACAACAATTTTTAGATTGGGGATTCAGATTCAAAATTATATGAGAAGTCAATGTCTTCTTTTATTAATCACAGTATAATAAGTAGAAAGGTATGCATCCATTACTGAAACCCTGGCTAGAAAAGGGAACGGAATGAATTAGGTCTTTCTATGTGACAGGAAGTAGGGAGGGGGTATAAATGCACTCATTCACTCTGCAGGTAGTTACTGCAGAACTGCAATTTTCAAGGCACCGTGCCAGGGTTTTGGGGGAATGCAAACATGAATCAGGCAGGTCCTGCCTCAGAGGAAAATGCCACCCTTATGTAAGAACTGAGTCCCCTCTGAAACAGTAGGTACCTGAAGGGTGACACACGGGAAGCTAGGCAGGGCAAAGATGGAGAGGATCTTTCACAGCTATGGAGATCTGGGAAACCCTTTAGTGAATAAAATTACTAACTCCTTCCCTTTTGCTTATGGAATACAGATACCACCAAAACCATTGCTTAGTGACTAACTTCATCTTGACCATGCAGTTTTAAAATTATATGTTTAATATGTTTAACTACTGAGACTTTATATGTATAGTTTTCAGAAAGCTAAAACTCGAGTGCCTGCAGATAAAAATTCTAATGAGAAACAAAGAAGTTCTTGCAAGAAAAGGGCTCATATTCTTCTCTCTCATCCTCTTGAGGAAACAGGATATAATGGTTCGGTTTAAAAGCTATCGCTCTCCTATGTGCAGAAGACTGGAAATTTCTTCTAGAGAGATGTTGTGTAGTCTTGCATAATCACACAACACTCAGATATTAAACTAGCTAAAATTTTGACACTTTTTGAGAATTTGATGTGTGTTTATGGAGGGAAGGAAGAGTACTGAATTCTCAACTTCATTGCTATGTAGTCAAAAAATGAATAATAGATTATTTTGGTTACCTAATCGTTTATACATTCTTCCTAATGGAACCTATTTTTTTTTTTTTTTTTTTGTACTGGGAATTGAACCACCCAGGGACATTTTACCTCTGACCTATAGCCCTAGCTCTATTTTATTTTAGTATTATGAAGCAAGATCTCTCTAAGTTGCTGAGGGCCTTGCTAAGTTAATGAGACTGGCCTTGAACTTGCCATCCTTCTTTCTCAGCCTCGTAACTACAGAGATTACAGATATACACCATGACACAGGGCTTAATCAAACCAAAACTTTGTTCAAGTTTCCAAAACAAATTCTCTCCCATATGATTCAAAGAAAGTCGACCCCCACCCACAGCTTCAGAATACATCCTGGGAGTGACAATCATTTTCCCCTGGCATGACCGATTTAGGAATGAGCATCTAATTTCATTCTGCTGCACCACACAAGGGCAAGTCTTTGGGACAAAGACAGAAATAGAGGCAGTTTCTTTGCTTTTTCTGAGTAACTTCCTGTCACTACAATGCCAGGACTACAGCAAACGCTTTGCGGCTTGGGAGAGAGAGAGCCAGTGGCCTCAGAAGAGAGTAGAGATAAAGACGGAACACACTGGGCACCTATGTACGCACAATAATACAGTGTATTCAACTTTACTCAGATCAAGAGGCTGAGTAACCAACCTAGGCACATAAATGGTAAGTGGCAGAATCAGGATTGGAAGCCAAGTTAGCCAGAGTCAAAGACCTGCGGTAAATACAAGGTTATATCGTAATTGCTGAATTATGTCCAGAGTTTTTTTTTTCTTTTTAATGAAAATCAGCAAAGATAATAGAGCACATGAAAATTAGGTGACATGTGCTATGGGTCAGCAGTAAAGGCTACCAGAAAAGGCCATAATAAATTACGTGTCACTGTTTTATCTTGAAACAAACAAATAACAATGTGTTTGGCTATTTCTTCTTTTGGGGCAACTGAAGTATCAAAATTAATTATGTCTTTGGTTTGTGTTATACTTTTTAAAAAAAGACTGATACTCAGAGTTAACATGGACAATAAAAGGCACAAAAGAACAGGAATTTCAACAACTTTTATTCTTTAATTATGGAACAATATCAAATATACCTTCTTATTGTAAGCAACAACTAACAATAAAACATTACCATTAAAGAGTAATTCAGATGATTATTTTACCTAGGACATTGAAATGTATTAAAAATATTCCAGTGTCCAAAATTTAGACCATTTCATTTTTTTTTCGCTAGTAATGTCTTATTTCGATATGTTATAGACTTAGGAAACTCAGTATGATTCATTGTTTAATGTAGTGATCGCTTTTGCAGATACGTATTCAAAGAGAGATGAATCTAATTCATCTTGAATCTTAACTGTGTCTAGAATGTACTACCTGCATGGTAACTACTTGTTGAATGAGTGCATGAGCAATAATGAACAGAATAAAGAAAAGAGTTTTCCAACTGTGTGTGTGTGTGTTTTGCTGGAAAGTGGACCTAGGGGCATCCTACCTCCAGGCTATCAGCTATACCCCCATCCCTTTTTATTTTTTGGTTTGGATGAAGGTTTCACTAGTGTGCTGAAAGTATTGCTAAGTTGGTAAGGCTAGCCTTGAACCTGGGATCCTCCTCTCTCAGTCTCCCAAGTATTGGGATTACAGGTTTACACCACTACAACTGCTGATTTTCCAGTTTTGTGGTTGATTTTAGGCAATCTTGTTATAGGTAGATTAGTTATAATCTTTACTTCTTTTGAATTAGGCGATAAATGATTATTATGTTCAATATTTTTACTATTCAATATATTTCAATTTTTTAAAACCAAAGAACTCAAAGGAGGCATTAAAATAATTGATTTCATAATATTTTCTATTTATAGATTTAAAAATTATTTTAAGCAGGGTGTGGTGGTGCATCTTGTAATCCTAGAACTTGGGTGGCTGAGGATTGCAGGTTCGAGGCCAGCCTCAGTTACTTAGTGAGGCCCTCTGCAACTTAGTGAGACCCTGTTTCAAAAAAAAAAAAAAAAAGAATAAAAAATAGGACTAGGATGGAGGTAGAATGCCCCTGAGTTTAACCACCAGTACCACTATATAATATATATATATATATAAAGGAAAATAATTCTTATTTAAATATGTTTGCTTTAAATTATTATTTGCTTTTTATAATCTGTACCTAGAACTTTTCCTTTTTTATTTATTTATTTTTTTGGTGGACACTACTTTATTCTTTGTACCTAAATAGTATTTTTTTTTAACTTTGGGACAAAATTAGTGTTAATTATCTCTAAATTGTGATTTTTTTAAGAATCATATTAATGGTTGGAAAAAATAAGGGAACCCACACACATTTAAAAAGTTAACACTACAGCAGTGATTAAGAAAAACACTGTGATTAAGTAAAAGATAAATTAGAGGGCAGTCACCAAATGGCTACCTTCTAATGACAGAGCGGCATGATAATGTCAGATAACTTCACAAAATAGGTTGCCTGCAGGAAGCTCACTGAACATTTCACCTGTAGCTAGCATGACCATTAGGGGCCAACTTCAAAGAGTACGAAATGGCTCGGTGCCTCGTGATCTGTGCCTATGATACAGGCAATTACACCTGATGCAGAGCATGCCTTCTGGAAACCTATAATGTAAACCACTCTGAAGAAGACAGCAAGTACCTCAGAGGTGTGCACCCAGACTTGGCAAGACCTGGCACCCAGTGTTGGCCAGTGCCATGCTTTTCTCTTTTGGCACTCCCTTTAAAGTAAATTCTCCTTCCTTTCAGTCCGATTGCAAAACCATTTCCTTTAGCATACACCTCAGAATGCCTCTTCCAGGTTTTAGGAATGACAGATCAAAATAGTGTTAGCATTTTTATGGCACATATCTGAATTATATCCATTTTCCTGAGACCAAGGATTGATGATTTTCTATTATTTTATCCTGTTCTTTTTATAACATTGAATATTGTAGTTATTCACATTTATTTTTACTATATAATCAATTCCTTTGTTTTTCCAGTTATGCCGTGCTTCATTTCAAGTTAGCGCCCTTGGAGAAATTGGCAAGTAGCATTGGTACTGTTATTTAACTCAAAGATTTCTGCTTAAATCAAACACTCGTAATCAATGCATGTAAAATTCAGGTCAACCATAACCAGTTCTGCAACAATAAGGATGCTCAGACTCAACAGAAAGTCAGTCATGGATCTGGGCATCTAAAGAAGTACCCACTAACACGTGTTGGGATAGCTCAGGCAGGAGACTTTGAGGAGGTTCAGAGGCTCAGGGAAGCTACAGGACTCCTTTCTCTAGAAATCCATGTGATGCTCAGCGGAGATCTCAGTCTTGGATGAATTAAGCTATCAGACAGAGATCTAGGATGGTGACTAAGATACTTGACCTGAGGTGTATAAGGAAGCGCTTAGACACAGAGGAATAAAGTGAGAATACTGTTATCAGAAACTCAGCACACATCCAGCTAGAGCTGACTCAAGAAGGTACAGTTTTAGAGTGGGCCCAGGAATTACTGGTACAGACTCCTTACATTCTCAATGGTTATGGAAAGGATTCGTTCTAGATTCCAGGGATAGGGCAAGAGAGCAACCAAAGTTTAATAGGGGTCTATTGCTTATAATATTTTAGAGATTTTTTTTTAAAAAAAGATTATAAGAAAACATAAAGCAGGGCAAGGAGTGAGCACTTATTAGGATAATAAAAGAAATCCTAATTTATTGGAACTCAGCTCTTTTTTTCTAAGCTCTCCATAGACAGTTTCTGAGAAATGCTTTCTTAGTGATTTTTCTTGATTACAATCTGGCTACCTTCCCAACCTGGGATTCTGTAAAACTCTCAGACATACCTAACACTGGGAGGGTGGTTGCTCACCCACTGGGAGCTTCATTAGCTTCAGGGCAAACTTACCTCTGAGTAGCCCTAGAATGAGAAATGATAGGAGCAGATAGACAAAAAGAAACCACCAGAGGCGATTGTTGAACAAGGCAATGTTGAGAGTAGATTGTGGTCCATCATAATTAGTGCCATTCTGATGTCATCTATGTCAACAGTTACTTGGCAGCATGGATCTTTAGCAAAACATATTTGGAAGACTGAACACAGACACCACAAAGGTCTGCTGCCGACCCTGAAAGGTGACTCACGGCCTACACAGTCTGTCTCAATCATTGCAACTAGTCACCACAGAACATCTGCTAGGATAATCTGCAGGATCCTTGCGCGCTATCTGGCTCTCTGTGATCCTGGCCTGCTGCTCGTTTTTCTTTGAAATTGGCTGAGTTTAGTTTTACATCTGACATCATTGTGCTAGGTACCAGGATTTCACAACTCCTATCTACCTAGGAAAGATTCCATATAAGCCTGCTAAGATGACTAAAACATATTTAATAGAGGTTTAAAAATAAGTTTTAGTCTGGAAGTGTTGAATGAGAACCAGAATTTTTTTTCTAAGTGTGCTTATTTTATTCCCATGGACAAATAAGAAACAGAGGAGAAAAACACTTCAGAAGATGACCCATGCTCCTTGTGATAAATAATAGATTTTGTTGATGAAGAAACCTCTGTTGCTATTCATATGTTAAGAAGTTCACTTAATTTCCTTATACTAGTTTTGTTGAAAAGATAGTCAACCTTGGAAAACTCACCTGGGAGCTTGGAGAGTTGAGAGACTGAGACAGGAGGATTGTAGCCTCAACAACTTAGCCAGACCCTCAGCAACTTAGCAAGATCCTGTTTCAATAGAAAAATGATGACAGAGAGAGAGAGAGAGAGAGAGAGAGAGAGAGAGAGAGAGAGAGAGAGAGAAACAGAGAAAGTCACCTAGTGAATCATTTCCTTCAAATTACAGCTTAAAGAGTTTAAAAAGAAAATGCGCAGACCCAAGAAAGTTGCTACAAACCTCCCATATATAAAGGGCAGCTTCAGCTTTGTGGCAACTAGATCACCCTAAAATTAGAGTAGCCACACCCTGCATCTGCAGGGGAGGCCTGATTTAGACCTTAGAGGCACAATGTCAACGTTCCGTTTCCCAGGGTTCTCCCATTTAAAGTTTTATCTCAAACTTGTGTCCGTAATGCTAAACTTGTGTCCGTAATGCTAAACTTGTGTCCGTAATGGCCTTCTCTTTAGGCTTCGGTCGTATTCCCAATGTCTGTCGTGGGTATTTTTCCTCTGATTTTTACAGCCGCCTTTGCTGACTTGACTCCTTTTTCCTCTCTCCCGGCTGTCTGGCCCTTCTTCCTTCTCATCTGTCTCATTAAGCCTTCCCGTCCCTGTCCACCCCACGGTTATTACATGTGTTCCCAAATCATTACTGCTCATTCATCCAACAACTATTCACTGAATAAATATTCCCTGCGGCTGTCGTCGTCGTTGTCGTCTTCTTCTTCTCCTCCTCCTCCCCCTCCTCCCCCCCCCCCCCCCCCCCCCCTCCCCCCCCCCCTCCTTCCCCCCCCCTCCTCCTCCTCCTCCTCTCCTCC
>PVLC010001837.1:0-29582 GCA_004027655.1 Graphiurus murinus | reverse complement strand
CTGAGGCTGTCCTCAAACCTGCAATCCTTCTGTCTCAGCCTCCCAAGTACTGGGAATACAGGTGTGCACCACCATGCCCGGTTCAAGTCATTCAATTTTGTTGTGTGTACCTTCAAAACCTTTCTGGAAACTGCATCTTGTTTACTGCTACTGACCTGGTGGAAGCGGCTGTCCTTTCTTGCCTGGACCATGGCATTAGCCTTACAATTGGTCTGCAGGTTTTGTGTTTCATTTCCCCTCCCTCCATCAGTTCTTCACCGAGCTTGGCATCTAGACTCTGATCCTGCTTAAACCCTTGTCTAGAGGATGGCGCTACTTGGTCTACAACCATCCCAAAGAGTTTTCCATTCATTTGCAGTAAAGGTCAGATTCAATTGTCCACGTATCACATTGTCTGCTTCTCCATTTCTGCCTGGTTTTTATCTCCTGGGTGCCATCTCCTGCTATCCTACCTGCAGACTACCTCTAGACTTTCTACAACACTCCAGATAGGTTCTAGCTCTTTGCATTTCTGCATTTCTTCTGCCTAGAACAGTTTTCCCACACAGCACAGCTGCCACCTCTTTTTCTCACTAAATTGTCCTTTTTGCTTAAGTATGATCTTCTCAGTGGGACCTTTCCAGGCCTGTACTTAAGGTTTCAGTTCATTCCTCCTTCTTGGCCCTTCCTACTTACCTTTCCTGATTTATTTTCTCTGTACCACTTATTGCCATTATATCTTTGAGACCTTTTTCTTCACTTGAAAGTGCTCCATATATAGTTATTTTCCCACTGATATTAAAAAAGGGCCTGATCAAAAACTGTTGGCTGGGTGTGATGCTGCATAACTGTAATTACAGTACTTGGGAGGCTGAGACAGGAGGTCTGCAGGTTTGAGACCAGCCTCTGTAACTTAGCAAGATTCTCAGCAACCTAGGCAGACTCTGTTTCAAAACAAAACAAAACAAAAAGTAAAAATATAAAAAGGGGCTTGGAGTATAACTCAAAGGTAGAATGCTTCTGGGTTCATTCCTCAGTACAAAAGCAAGCAAACAAACAAACACCCCAAAACAAAACTGTCCAGAAGATGAGTGGTTTACTATAGGATTTATAGTGTGATCCTGGACACCCATCCAGTGTGAGGGAGGGCAAGGTGCTCAAATAGGTCATCTTATAAATCTTGTAGGAGGTGGTACCTGTGCTTCATAGAAGATAGTCTCATGGAGGAGAGGTTTCTTAGCCCTTTGAAGGTAGAGAAATAAAATAAACAAAGGCATGGTGGCTTAGCAGATTTTGCTGATGCTTTTCTCATTGCTTCAGATCTCCTCACCATTTCTGAGCATCCCAACCTGATTTCTCGAGGTCAAGCTTTGTATCACCATTAAAGGGCTGCTGCCATATACCTTTGAGCACAGCTGGCTGGGAATGCCTGGGAATTAGTGAGTGGACCTGAGCCCGTAAGTCCATGACTGATGGGTGTTGGGGGATATGTATTCCATTTCCCTTGCTCCTTGGCCAGGTATCTATAAGGAATAAGTTTTATAGCATTTCAGTGGGACTAAGGTCTAATCACCCACTGCAACAGTTTTTAAAAATGCAAAATACACCCACTACTATCTTCTCTTTCCTGTGTCTCGTTACCCTTCTCTACAGCATTTCCTGTAAACTCTCCACAAACTGCAGTTCCTCGAATGCTGGCTCCAGGTTGGTGTGGGGGGCCACCTTAGCCCATGCAATGAGGTCACCATTTTGGACCGGCTAGGCCATGTACACAGTACATGCTAAGTGGACATTGTCCGCAAGCAGACAAGCTTCTTTGGACTGGATGGAGCCAAAAGGTGGACCTTGCTGACCTCTTATTCTCCCTGAAACATTCACCTTGACACAGCCTAGTCTTAGCTTGTAATTGGCACACCCCAGACTTAATTTGTGACCTCCTTTCTGCTTGCTTTGTTTGAAACTATAATAAAAGAAAGACCTTGGCTACAGAAGGACAGGAGAATTGTCATCTATCTCCTCCCCAACCTCCCAATTATTCAGTTCTCTCCAAATTATTATATCAGACTTTGGGTCATTTTTGTGCGAGAAGACTGTCAGGGAGCTGCCTTGAGCGGTGACCTTCCATGGTGGGAACCACAGAATAATTGTTAGAAAGCTGCCTAAAGCAGCAACCTTCTGTGGCGGGACGACGGCGCAAGCAGCATCCACTAGAGCCCACACTAGGCTGGCCTCTGGAGGAACCCCGGGTGAAGACTGCGATTCCTACCCCAAACTCTAGAGACTAGCAATGACAAAATATTTGGTCTGCTTTGGGAGATAATAAAGTCAACCAGGTTGGTTGGGTATAGGATCAAGAGAACACTGACTGAGTTCAATAGTGAAGGGATCTGAATTTTGGGTTAAGAAATTTGGACTGCTTCCAAATTCTTTATGAAATCTTTGAGTTTGGAGATGAAGTAGTCAAGAAGGTCCTAGACTATGATGGATATAACTGTAGTATAGAGCTGTATTGTGCCAGAAGCAGGGGTAGTCTCAAGAGGCACTATTAGGACATATTTAAGAAGACATTACTTAGTAAGGTGACAAGTGAGACTGCAAAGGAATAGATGGAGACAAATCGTCAGGGGAAAAAGATGACAGGATTTAGAGCCTATCTCTGTGAGTTGGCAAGTATGCTGGGCAGTAAAAAAAAAAAAAAGGCTGAAGTTTAGTAAGTTAGAGAGTAGCACTATCATTAAGAGATGAGGATGCTGGGAGTGGACTCTGGATTTGATGAGCTAAAGACACGTTGTGTTTTGCCATGGAACATCCAAGTGAAGACATTCCGCAGACAGCGGGCTGGACAGGAACTTTTATAAGAAGGCAGGAAGGATTTAGTTTCAGCATGGGGACATTTTCAGACTGCAACTGAAGTGTCTATTTTGTGGTACTGGGGATATCTCTCAGCTCCACTTCCAGCCTGACTTTTTTTTTTTTTTTTTTTTTTTTTTTTTGTACCTGGAATTGAACCCAGGAGCATTCTACCCCCGAGCTATACCCCCAGTCCTATTTTTTTATTCTTTATTTTGAAACAGGGTCTCACTAAGTTGTGGAGGGCCTCACTAAGTAGCTGAGGCTGGCGACGAACCTGGATCTTCCGGTCTCAGCCTCCCAAGTACTGGGATTACAAGCGTGGGCCATCACGCCCCACTGTTTTTTTTTTTTTATTATTATTATTCTTTATTTTGAAACAGGGTCTCATTAAGTTGTGGAGGGCCTCACAAGTTGCTGAGGCTGGCCATGAACAGCGATCCTCTCTTGTCTCAGTCTCCCAAATACTGGGATTACAAGCATATACCACCACACCCAACTTAAAGTGTACATTTTGAAAATCCCAAACAAATACATGCTTTACATAAGCCTTGGAGTTCTGACCTCATGACTCTTAACAGGGGAGAAGGAATGAATGTCATAAGAACCGGAATTTACTGGGGGGCATTGCAGTGTAGACATAAATATCTGTGATGTGCAGAGATTGTGTTAAATGTGCATGGGGGAGAGAAGAGGGGGGCAGAAATCCACCTTTGAGCAAGTTTCTGAAGATACTGGGAAACCAGGGAAGCAGGAAGTCAAGTTGGAGCAGTTTGGCAGAGATGAGCTTAAAATGCTGGAGACTGAGATGTGGCCCAAAGACCAGCCATTTGTAGGGGAGTACTGTAGACCACCAAGCAGTGAGCCCGGTGCTTTCTGCCCAGTCTCATGGGGCCACACTTGCCAGGCACTGAGGAATGCCACTGGGGAACCCAGTCTTCAGCTTTGTCTTCTTCAGACTAAGTAAACTGTAGTCAAAATGGGAAGGTCATACTTTCCATTTCTTTATTTTTACTCTTCTCTGAACTTTCTTCAATTTTCCTTTTCTTTGAAAAACCTGAGGCCAGACTTTCAAAACACAGTAACAACTGGCTTAGTTCTGGGCACAGGAAATATTCTTTTTCTAAAATGTCACACCCTGGGCAACATTTTTTTTTTTTTTTTTACAGGTTTTTCCACCTGTGTGGTTTTTTGAAAATATTTATTCTTTTGGCTGGGGATTGAACCCTCGGGCTTTGGGCAGGCTAGACAAGGGCTCCACCACGGAGCTTCGTGCCCAATCTTCCACCTGTTTTTAATTGACACTTAGTGCTTATCTTATTTTGATATAATGTTAACTGTAGACAACATGTGATCATAATGGAACATATCTTTTTCAATAACCGTTTTAATTTCAAAGGCTCTGAATTAGAATAGGTGTTGGCTCATATGGTTCCCCTCACCCCAATTTCAGGAAGATTTAGGTAGAAGATTCCAAATTCTAGAATGCTACCAGTTTGGTTCCCTTTCCTCCCATAAAATTGTTCATGGCACGGAATGTATGAGGCAAAATTGTCCAAGTTTTGCTCCAGGCCGTGCTTTTGTCCTCTTTAAGCCCTGGGCTAGCTAAAATGAGAGAAGATGGAGGAGGAGGAGGAGGAGGAGGAGGAGGAAAAGGAATTTGCTTAGACATTAGTCGCTACTGGAGGCTGTGGGGGAAGTTGAAAGGTGTCTGGGGACATCTTTCCGAGTAATTTTCCATGTGGACGGTCTTGTAAGGCACAGCCCCAGGTTACACGCGCTGGGCTCCAATTCCACCAGATTCACAAGCCTCATTACTGGAAAGAGCCGACGCTCTCCTGGCCCTAGTGGCGGAGAAAGAAATGTTCACTGCTCGATGAAGGGGGGGGGGGGTTATGTTTAACAGAGTAAAAACAAAAACACGCCTTCGTTTACAGGGCGAGGCAGGGGCATTGGGGCTGAAGAGTCTAACCAGGTCCCACTCAACCAAGATTGTGGGTGGATGTGCAGCCATTTCTAACTGGGAACACCATCCAGGTCTGGAGTAGAGCAAACCTCACGCTCTGGGGCTGCCTTGGAAGTTTCCAGTGCTCAAGCAAAGGAGGGGATGGGCTCCTCCTCCTCTTTCTCCCAGGCCCACCCGCAAATCAAAGCGCACCCTGTTCCAGCCCAGGGCGCTGCGTGACCCTCCACACGTAGCCGCAGACGGGTCCCTAAACAGGGTGGGGATTGAGCAAGCAATCCCAGACAGGGGTCCGGGAGGCGAGCGCGCTGCGCGGCGGCCAATCGCCAGGGCGCGGCCCGCCCCGTCGCCTCCTCGGGGGAGTCTAGAGAGTCTATAAGGCCCCGCGCCCCGCCCGCCCGGCTCCGCGCTCTCCGCGCTCTCCGCTCTCTCCGCCGCCGCCGGCCCGCGGGTCTGCACAGCTCAGCTCAGCCCAGCCGCCGACGGACAAGGGGGTCCCTGCGCTCTCGCGAGACATGCGCTGCAGGACGGGGTGGCTGCCGGAGCCAGCGCGGGCCCTCCAGGGCCGGAGGATGGGGAGGTGCCCAGGGCGGCCCCAGCTGTTGCTGCTGCTGCTGCTAGCGCTGGTCCTCCACCCTTGGACCCCCTGCTGGGGCGCGAACCCGGAGAATCCCTCCAGCACCCCCACAGGTGAGCGTGCGCGCAGCCCGCAGCTGGCCCAGGAGGCCGGATCGGGTGGACAATTCATTCATCCACTGTCTGCCTTCTCTTCCCTCCAAGGGGGGTTGCCAGCTGAGTGGGAGAGGGCCCTTCTCTCCATCCCCAGACCCACGAGGTAGAGGGGGGTGGACCCACCCACCCCAGAATTGCCGTAGTTTCCCCCCAGAACTGTGATCGGGGGCTCAGGTCCCCGGGAAGTGTGGGGACAGCAGCCCTGTCTCTAGGAGTTCTCTGGAGGCTGAGCGCGCCCAATTTTCCGGCAGAATAAGTTGGGGTTTTCTTTTGGCACATCTCTGGGCACTTACACCTTCTTTGTTTTGCTACTGTCTCTTTCCTTCTCTCCAAAAGCGAGCCTTCTTTATTACTGTTGGACCGGGCAATACTCCTTTTGTGACCTAAACTCGGGGCTCACTGTAGTTTTTGATTGATGGTGACACATTCCTTCCAGGGCCCCCGGGAAGCAGCCGGTAACGCCTACCTCTTGCCAAAAACAACGCGCAAAAAAACGTTGGTTGTTTTGAGTAAGGCTGCCCGGCTCCCCAACACCTCTAGGAGGCAGCTTTCCACCTTTCCGATTTGCAGGAGGAGCTGTGGACGCCACTTCTCTCCTTAGCCACCCTTAGCTTCAGCCCTGACTGTTTGTGTTCGGAAGCTGGAACTGCAGCAAGTCCTCTAGTTAAGTTCGTTTAAAACAAAAACTTTAACTTTCAGCCAAGGGAGACTTGCCATGTGTTTGTCTAAACACAGCTTGCTGCGTTTGCTGCAAAGGAGAAATTCCCGCAGATTTCCACTTGAGTGACCTTTGTGCTCCATTCTCTGGAACTGGATCTTGCACTTAAATGTCCTTCCGAAGTATTTTTCTTTTGGGAGCTAGGGTCATTTGGAGCACCCCCCGCACCTATAATAGGCTAATTGGGAGCTTATCTGCTTGGACTTTTTAAAAGCATACAGACAGGAATCTCCATTTCAGAATTCCATTTAGAAGGTGACATTTGGCATCGAATCTGGATAGTGCACTCCGCAGGAGGAGTTTGGCTTCATCTCTAAGTGTTTCTGAAAACTTCAGCTAATCTGCTCATCTGTCTGCATGTCTATGGAACAGTACTTGCTCTGTTAGCTTGAGAAACTTCAAATTCAGATGGGTTTCTGTCAGTTGAAGGATGCTTTTTCTTCTGTAAAGTATACTAATGGCTTAGAAGGGAATATCTGAACTTGGATGATTACTCTAAATTTGAGCTAAATTTTGTCATTAGTTGAAAACTTTCTTTTAGTATAATGTCTAGAAAATAGACAAGGGAATGCCTTTAGAAAACAAAAATGAAGACAATAAAAACAAAACAAAACAAATCAAAGAAACAAAAACCTTACCCAGAAACATTTCTTTGTTGAAACACCCAAGGAAACTTTTATGGAGAAATGAAATGACCTGGAAGGGCTGTGCTATTTTTAGAGGGGCCTTTCTGGCCTTTGTAATTTTTTTCCATATCATTACCAATACCCCTTACTTTTTACAGAAGACATCCTTTTGTAGCTGCCCATAAGTTTTTAGTCAAAATAATCTTCTTCCTCCTATGGCTTTTAAGTTTCATGGAGTTGGACAGTAAACTTTTAATGGATTGTTACATTAGAGAAAGAGAATTTCATATATAAAGGTTTCCCTCAGTAATAGACTACATAAAACTCCCTGTTGAAATCTGAGGACTGGTTACATTGGTAATTGGGCATGAGGAATTCCCTTTTGGCCTGAATGTGGGAAAATGTTAATTTGTAATAGATGAAGCCAGTTTGTTTGCTAAGGTCTGTGTAGATAGATATTCTTCCAGGTTATGTGATAAACTCATACCTGCAGAAGATTCACTGTTTGATAACATGGTCAGAATCTTGGACTGAGGTCTATTTTATCCTTTAAATATTACATCTGAAAAATTACTATTATAAATACCAAGCTCTTCTTTAAGAACTCTTAAATTGTCTGGATTAATAGGAGGTCATAAGATGAGAGATGATGATGGTGATGATGACGATAATATTTATTATAGTACTGGGGATTGAACCCAGAGGCATTCTACCCCCAGCCCTATTTTCTATTCTTTATTTTGAAACAGGGTCTCACTAAGTTTCAGAGGGCCTCACTAAGTAGCTGAGGCTAGCCATGAACCTGTGATCCTCCTCTATTAGCCTTCCAAGTACTGGGATTACAAGTGTGCACCACCATGCCTGGCTGAGAGTTTATTATCTCTAACCCCCTGTATTTGTCAACATGCTCCAGCTAGTCATTAAAAAAATGGATGAAATTGTTGGATGTGGTGGTGCAGGCCTGTAATCCCAATGCTGGGGAGGCTGAAACAGGAGGGTCACAGGTTTGAGGCCAGCCTCAGCAATTTAGTGAGACCCTGGGCAATTTAGGGAGACCCTGTTTTAAAATAAAAAGTAGAACAGCCCTTAGTTCAATCCTAGTGCAAAGAAAAAAAACGATTAAATAAAAAATTTCCTGGCTCTATTGACATTTTGAGCCAAAGTCTCTTCTGTTGTTGGGGTCTGTCTTGTACATAGTAGGATGTTTAGTAGTACCCTTGGCATCTACCTACTAAATGCCAGTAGTACCCATCTGTCAGTGTGAGAGTGAAAAATGTCTCAAAACAAACAAAATGACCAAATGTCTCCTTAGGAGCAATATGGCCGCTTGACAATTACTGGAATATTTAACTGAGACAATGTGGCATTGTAATGTTAATGGAATGATAACAGCAACTCTTTTTTTTGTTTTGTTTTGTTTTTGAGATAAAGTCTCTCTATGATGCTGAGCTTCCTTCGCAAGCAATCTTCCTACCTCCTAAGTTGCTGAGACTTCAAGGCTTGTGCCACTGAACTTGGCAGCAACTCTTTATGAGAGACAATATTTATAGTGATTTTCCTTTTTTCCGCTGTGCTAGGGAATGTGCCATTTGGATGTCATTCATCACTTTTTGGAATATAGTTTTTCCCAGCTTTGGTGCTGGGCATTGACAGGAGTGGAGAACCCTGCTCTGCGTTACATTTACCGAGGGTTCTTCTCTGAGCTGTGTTGATTCCCTTGTGATTGCCACTTTATCCTTAGCACGGAGAGGATCTGTACAAGGTTTTAGTAAAAACAAAACAACACAAAACAAAAACAAAAACAAAAAAACCACATCATTTTATTCTAGAATTACTTATAGGAATTGTGTCTGAAATTTATCTTTGGGGGAACTTTCTGAGGCAGAACTCTCTCTGTTGGTATCAGTAAATCAGGTTTTTCTGCACTCTCTGCCCCTTCTAGGTGAGAGCAGTAGGGGTGGATGTAATCCTTCTAGTTGCAAACAGGTTTCCAGACCTGGGTCAAAATTTGTTTGTGCTTTCTGAGGCACCTTGACTATTTTATGATCTAAATTGGGTAGAAACCAAGTTTTGGTCAAAAATGAAGGAAATGGTTTCTGATGTTTCTGTCAAGACTAGTATTTTTCAACCACGTTCACTTATAAGCTCTTTAATTTACTGTGGCTCATTCAAGGAGGACAGGAAAGGTTTGTCTATCTACTGATACAACCAGCAATTTTCAGGGTGGAGAAAGAATAATGTCCCAGAGAAATGCTGGAAGAGAAAGAGAGAGGCTTGTCCTCTGGATACTCTCTGTGCCTGTCCTTGAAATTGTACTCGTTGTTTAAGTCTAGCTCCTATGGAATTTGTCCCCTTACTAATTTTTGTTTGGCTCTCTATTCTTCTAACTAATTTTGGCTTATACAGATCAAACCTGCTTTGCATTATAGGCGTCGTGTGCAATAAATTATCAATTCTTTGACATGAAAGATTGAGTTTTATTCATTTTTATGTTCTTCACAACATCTGTCCTGTTCTTTGGCATGAAGAGACTCTCAGTTTATGTTTGTTGAGCTTAAGAATTATTAAAAACAGCATGCAGTCATTGAGATTTCTAACTGGTCCCTTTTCCAGGACTTTTAACTAACTTTCTTTCTTGGGGCCCCATAGGGTACCGAGACCTAGCAACTTAACAATGAAACAGCAGGCAGGGCCTTATTTATGCAGTTGGCAACTTATCTCCACAGCGTAAGTTTCCCTTCTGCCTGCTTTACTCTACACAGTGTGGCACTGCACTCTTACTTTCAGGAGGCTGGGTGCTGGGATCCTCGGGATGTCACTAACTTGCGAAGATACCATGGCTGGAAAGCAGGAGGAGCTTATGAACTTTCTCAGGCTGTTCTCCGTGTCTTTCCTAACCTCTTTATTGCTTTATTAGACTTTGGGGACCTTTGAGAGAGAACCAGAGACTGGGTGTCAGTCACTTAGAAAGCAAAACAAATGCTTTGCCGCAAGAAAACAAAAACAAAAACAAAAAACAAAAAACAACTCCTAATGTGTAGGTTTACATAGGTAGACAGGAGAGAGTGAGTGTAGCCTGAAGGCAAAGTGAGCCCCAGGCCAGGGGAAAACTAGGCCCCTGGGCCACGACCAGCAGATCAAAACTAGTTGACTGTTTATGTTTGGCCTGCGGGCTAACAACGATCTTTACATTCTAGAATGGTTGGAAAATATGGAAAGAAAAACAATATAACCTGCCTTGTGAAAATGATAGGAAATTTAAAGTCTTACTGGCTCACCATGTGCTCCTTGGTTCCTGGGCTCCTTATGGCTGATTCCTTTCTGCAGGGTGGAGTTAAGTAGCTGCTGCTTGAACAGCATAGTCCACAAGGTCTAAAATGCCGCCTACCTTGCCCCTTGGTTAGGAAACGATGCTAGCGTTTAGGCTCCTGCAGATCCTCTGCTCTGCTAGAAAGAGCTCGGTTTTGGACAGTAGCAGCTGGCTCTGGGCACGTCAGAGGTCTGTTTTTCATTTTAGACTTTGCCAGTGATTTCTTTGGTGTTGTGAATTCAACATAGAGCTTCTCCGTTACGTCTTTGTCAGACACAACTCTTGAAGCAAACTAGATATGTCCTCTGGTGTCTGTATTCGATCCCATGGTCAAAAATGAATAAAATGTTCCGATGACCAGTTGGACAGGCTGTGCATATTCCATCTAGAACTTGTGTATATTCTAGAAATTTGTTTCTGATCTCGGTTATAGATTTGTGGCTTAGTTCCTTGGAGGAAATAATTAGCACATTGATCAGTCAGCACGTTTATTCTTTGTTAACTATTGCAAAGTTGAGAAACTAATGGCTTTTAAAGTGATGTAATTTGTTTTGTGTGTATTTTGCTAGTTTGCATTTGCTCTGGACTATTTGCCTCACTAAATTACACTTAACAGAACCAATTTCCAAAGCTACTGAGATTGGAGTTACCCTCAAATAGTTAAGAGTGGTAGAACATAGATACTGTGTCTTTTTTTTGTTGTTCTTATTCTACTGGCTACCTCAAGGCCATGATGCTTTTCTAATGATGCTGCTGAAGATGGCAGAAGGCGTGGTGCTTCTGCATTAATGAATATCCTACTAACTGGGCCACAAAGGGACTTTTTATATTTAGAATACTGTATGTCACTTAGCAATGTAGTAACTTCAAATAAATTTACTATTTCTAATTTTAAAGATACTGTTTCTAATCTTAAACACAGTAACTCGAAGCAAGTTTTAATGTTTCTTATTCAGGATAACTTCACTTTAAAACAATTCCAAGATTGGAGGTACATTATTTTTATACAAAAAGGGAAGATTTCTATCACATTTTCTTTTGTGCTACACTAGGGAAATCTACTTTTGTTAATAAATTTAATTGAAAAATATATCAATCTTCTATTTTATTTTATTTTATGGTGCTGGGGACTGAACCTAGGGAAATTCTACCTCTGAGTTATACTTATAGTCCTATTTTATTTTTTATTTTGAAACAAGGTCTTGCTAAATTGCTGAGGCTGCCCTTGAATCTGGGACCCTCCTGTCCCAGCCTCCCAAGTACTAGGATTATAGGCATGAGTTACCTAGCCTGACTTAAATCTCCTATTTAAAAAGAACAATATATATATATATATATATATATATATAATTTGCATATTTAGTTACTGATTGACTCATCTTTTTTCAAGCTTTGGTTAAAAATCAACTAATAGCATGTCATAGTGGTTTTAGGAAAATAATCAGTTTTTACTCATATTGACGTGGCTATGTTCTCCCCTTTTTTAAATTTATTTCTTAAGGGAAATATGATTAAGTAAGAAAGTCCTTAATTTGTTAGTGTGGTAATATGTTTCATGTTTAATATTTCTATTCTGATATAAGAAATTTGATGTAACATTTAGTTTGCTTAGGTTTAGAACTAAATTCTGTCCAACCAGGGAGAAATATGTAAGGATTCAGTGGGTAATCTTTGCTTTGCATTTCATTTCAAGAACATTCAACACTGAACTCTTTTCTTTCACTGTTCTTTTTTATTATCATGAAAGTATCATTTTCTATGCAAACTTCTGAGGGACGTGATACTCCCTGGGCATTATAAACAGAGGGGCAGAGTCCAGTGTTTCCCTGTGCCCTCACCTTTTGGGTTGAAAGCCTCTATTTCTGAAGAACTGCTGTATGTATGTATGTAGAATTGAAATCATCATTGGAAATTAAAAAAAAAACTCACACATTTAAAATTTGAATGCAATTCAAAAGACATGATTATTAATATAAATATTCTGTATAAAACTTTTAATGCAAAGGAGAGTTTTATTGAACACAAGCTAAAATGAGCCAAGTGAGGGGATGGAGGAGAAAAGTGTTTCTCATAAGTTTGAGTAGGTTTCTAAAATACACCAGAGTTAAAATTAAATCTCATTTGTCGTGTGGAGTGTTTGTCTTTAATTTTGCCTTCATCATTTTGAATGTAGAAGACATCCTGGTGTTTACTGTCTTGACTGAAGTTTTTCTTATTCTCTTTAGTGTGTTAGATTCTCAGATTTTCAAGAGGAACTTCCCATTGGCTTTCTGGTTACTGCTAACGTGCCAATGTATTTTAGCTTTCCTTCAGAAAGATGGGCTTGCATGAGAGACAGAGACAGAGGCAGAGGCCGAGGCAGAGGCAGACAGATACAGACTTTTCCTCTGATTTTAAGCCCTGGTTCTCCTCCTGTGCCACGAACAGGTATAGAATCTTCATGGGAAAAAGGAACATTCCAGCATACACAATTTTTATTGCTCTAAACACAATGTCTAGTTGTTCCCAGACATTAAAGTATGCTAAAGAGAAGTTGAAAGTGCTTCATGCTGTCCAGCTTGACCCTTCGCAGGCTCAGCAACATGTAGAAGAAATACATGGAATGGCAATTTCAGCTTGCTAAACCTGGAGCATCATTCTGGCTGGGGAAGGTAAAACCTCGGAAACTTGTTCGTTCCAGAGCCCCAACAGATGCTGTCCTGTCGGCATGTCGCTGCCATTGACAACTCTGTTTTAATTGGATTGAAGTCACAACTTTCTTTTTTCTTTTGTGGTGCTGGAGATTGAACCTAGGGGCATTCTATCTCTGAGCTACTCCCCTAGCCCTTTTTATTTTTTAGTTTGAAAAAGGGTGTTGCTAAGTTCATGAGAGCTTCACTAGGTTGCGGAGGCTGGCCTCAAACCTGCCATCTTCCTGTCTCAGCCTCCCAAGTACTGGGATTACAAGGCGTGCGCCCTGCTGGCCTGAAACCACAACTTTTATGGGGCTTCATGATGTTAATTACTTTGGGTGCTGCACACAGGGTAGGGGTTGGTGTAAGAAGGGAACCAGTTACCTTTCAATATTTTAAATGTATTCTCTTACAAGTTCTTTGAACATTCAAAGAATTCCTTCATAGTTCTATCAATATATTAAATGCCAGCAACTATTAATACTCTGCAAATACAGAATTTAAAGAAGAAACTGGCTAGCAGTGTGCTGGCAAACAAATGAAGGTGAGCTTCCTAATTCCATCTCTTGAGCAAGTGTAGCAGGGCTTTACGCAGAGGGTGCATGGGTACTGGGATGGGTTTTTTCCAGTGATTCCGAGCCAGCTCTGAGGCCCCTCGTCTTCAGAGGTCCCCTTCAGGAGCTGCAGCCTGCTGTTCTTCCCTGGTTTCCTGCTGACGCCATGACGGACCAGAGTGCCCCTTTGGCCAGCTCTGCAAAATTCCTTTCAGCCATGTCAAAAGAAGGACAGTCCTCCTTTTCTTAGTGTGGTGTAGACGAGGTTGGAATTTTTTAAACAGTGACTTTACTAGGTAACCAAGTGCAAAACAAAACAAAACTCCAAACTGGAAAATCACCAAAGCAAAGAAGTGAACAGACTTACACAGTAGACAGAGTTCTTCCTGCTTCCTGACCTCCATGTACCTAGATCCCAACAATTGCGGCACTCTTGCGGGCTCATAAGTTCTGTGCCTCTGCCGAGCTTTCTTTTTCTTTCTCTCTCTCTCTCTCTCTCTCTTTCTTTCTTTATTTTAGCTCTGCTCTTACATATCTCTTCACGTTCTTACCATTATTTTATTTATTTATTTTTTAACAGAGCTCTTCCCCATGGTTGGATCCTGTGAGGTTGGGGCAGATAATGGTTAAGAGGTGGACTGGTATACTCATATATTCTTGGTTTCTTGGGAATATATTCACAAAACTGTATTAAGCACTTTGTTTTCTTAAGTTTTTTTTTTTTCTCATAACATAGTTATTTATTTACTTACTGTACTAGAAATTGAATCCAGGGCTTACACTTGCTAGATCAAATGCTCCACCACCAAGCAACATCCCCAACCCGTTTTCATTTATTTTTTAGATTTGGAGTCAGGGTCTCACTAAGTTGCCCAGGCTGGCCTTGAACTTCCAATCTTCCTGTCTCAGTGTCCCCATTAGCTGGGATTATAGGTGTGTGTCAGTACATCTGGCCCCATAACTCCTTTTATATTACTCTAATGCTTGGTTTTGAGTAGTAATTTGCAATTCCTTTAATGAATCCATATAATTTAATAAATCCACATTTATTTAATTAACTGCCCTTTAAAAATTCTCCTCTAATATATTTTTTTTCCTAGAGGTCACTAAAAGTTTTGTAACTCCTTAGATGCAAATGTATGCCAAATATAATTCCCAGTGTGTGACACTTATTATTTCAAAACTTAATTTGAATACTTATTGAAGTATGTGTTCTTTTGCCGTACATAAGTAGAGGAAAACAAACAAGCAAACAAACCAACCAACCTAAAACATACCAGGCTTGGTTTGTGTTCCAGAAGGAAATTCTGAGATTCTTAACAGGAAAACATTACATATGTAAAACGGAAGAAATGCAAGTGTTTCAGAAGAAGCACAGGAAACAGCTTAGACCTTTGTCATCAGAAACCTGGAAAGTCTGGTCCCTTACCCACCACCCTTGAGCCAGTTACTGAGCCCTCCAGCTGCTTTTGTGATTTGCCATCTTCCAGTTTTGTTATTTGATGTTTCAGGATAAGTGGCAGAGACAGAGCCTCAAGGAAACTCACTACTGATTTCTTGAGCAAAGGAGGCATGGATGCACAGTCACTGTGTTAGGAGTCTCACTTTTGCTTCTAGTTATTATACTGGGAGTTGAGTTCGGCTGCTACTCGATGGTACCTTTTTCTTAATTAGCTTTTGATCTGGAGGTAAGAAAACAAGGCCAAGAATAACTAGAATTAAATTTACATTTTAAAATATTCCAAGTGTTTTTGTATGAGAGGGGAAACAGTCTGGTGTTTATATGAAGCTATTTTCTCTTTTCTGAGGGAAATCATCTGTTCTTTGGTACATTTAAATATTGCGAGCTGTTTTTATTTATTTTTTTTTTTATTTTTATTTTTTTTTTTTGTGGTACTGGGGATTGAACTCAGGGGCATTCTACCTCCGAGCTATACCCCCAGCCCTATTTTTTATTCTTTATTTTGAAACCGAGTCTCACTAAGTTGCAGAGTGCCTCACTAGGTAGCTGAGGCTGGCCGCGGACCCGGATCCTCCGGTCTCAGCCTCCCAAATGCTGGGATTACAAGCGTGCGCCACCACGCCCGGCTTGCGAGCTGTTTTTAAAAATGTATGTTCTTCTGTATGCTTTTTGAGTATTCAAACTGTACCTACATTAAGAAACAAGATGAGCTGGGCGTGGTGGCATGCACTTGTAATCCCAGCATTTGGGAGGCTGAGACAGGAGGAGCTGGGTTCGCGGCCAGCCTCAGCTACCCAGTGAGGCACTCCGCAACTTAGTGAGACCCTGTTTCAAAATAAAGAATAAAAAATAGGGCTGGGGGTATAGCTCGGAGGTAGAATGCTCCTGAGTTCAATCCCCAGCGCAAAAAAAAAAAAAAAAAAAAAAAAAAAAAAAAAAAAAAAAAAAAAAAAAAAAAAAAAAGAAAGAAAAAAGAAACAAGATGTTGGTAACTCTTCAGCAGTTAAAACAAACAAACAAACAAACAAACAAACAAACTTCTATGATATGTGCTATTTAAAAATAAAAGGTCCTCCAAATTGTTACTGGAATTTTTTTTATCAGATCACCTACATGCACCTTTTAGATTTATTAAATATCTTTAAGATATCTCATTTGTGAACCATAGTAAATAAAAAGGAAATCAGTTTATAGGGGAAAAACCTTTGATTTGAGTGTGTTTGTGGGTGTGGCTGTGTGTGCTAGCCACAGAGAGTATTCTTCAGCCTTAAAATGGAGTAGAGAGTATGGAAAGTGTGGATACCTTTGGATCTGGACTCTTCTTTGATGTCTTGCTAGACCATTGCCATATTTGATTTGTCTGCAGCTCTCCAATGGAAAATATATAGGGAGTGGTGCAGTTTTGTACCTGATCTTTGGAGGAAGTGGCTTTTTCATTTTCCTTATAATGATTTTTTTCTCTTTTGCTGGCTTTTGTTCTACTGTTTCCAGAGGAGCTTATGTAAATTGAAGGAAGCAGTTCAAATAGAGCAATTGGACAGGAAAGAGTGTAACTTAATTTTGAAAACAGATGCAGTTATTATTTTCTCAAGTGCTAGAGTACCAAAGACCACAGAGACATCCCCCTTGAGCGTTGTTCTTGGGAATTAGTCATGATTTATTGAATAAGCAAGTAAATATCAGCACTTGTTTCTCCTGTAGAGTCTATTAGGTTAAAAAAAGATTTGGTTTATTAAAATGATCAACTAACCTTTGTGTTACTATTTAATATCATGTACTTGATATTTTTATGTCCTTTAAATATAAGCATGTTTTTTTCATAGAGTATAAAACTGTTGACAGTTAAACCTGTCTTTTATATTTTCTGGTACTGGGGATTGAATCTAGGGGTGTTCTATCTCTGAGCCACACCCCCAGCCCTATTTCCTATATTATTTTGAAATAAGATCTCATTACATTGCTGGCGATCTCCTTAAGTTGCTGAGGCTGGCCTTGGACCTGCAATTCTCCTGTGTCAGCCTCCCAAGTACTGGAATTACAGACGTGTACCATACACCTGGCAGTAAGCCCCTCTTCTTAGAAGACACTGAATGGCTCTGTTACACCAGTACAAATACTTCCATGGTTTATGGCTAAATGAATTGTGTGAAATTTTTCAGGTTGTAGTCAATGATAAGCTAAGATGTATATATTAAACCACACACAGAAATTTAAGAAATAACCATAACTGAGTTATATCTTCTATAACTAGGTTTAAATTCTTCATAGAGTTGGGGATGTGGCTTAGTGGCAGAGTGCTTTCCTAGCATGTGGGAAGCCCTGGGTTCAATCCCCTGACTTGAAAAAGAAGGAGGAGGAGAAAGAGGAAGAGCAAGAGGAGGAGGAGCATGCCTACAATTCCAGTACTTGGGAGTCTGAGACAGGAGGATCACAGATTCAAGACCAGCTTCAAAAACTTGGACTCTGAGCAACTAGTGAGACCTTGTTTCGAAATACAAAATAAAGCCTGTGTGGTGGCACACACCTGTAATCCCAGTACATGAGAGGCTGAGATAGGAGGATCACAGGTTCGAGGACAGCCTCAGCAAGTAGTGAGACTCTCATCAACCTAGTGAGACCCTGTTTCCAAATAAGAAATAAAATCAGGCTGGGGGTGTAGCTCGAAGGTAGACTGCCTCTGGGTTCAATCCCCAGTACCCCCCACCCCACACAAATACAAAATAAAAAGGGATGGGGGTATAGCTCAGAGGTGGAATACCTCTAGGTTCAATGAAAGAAAGAAAGAAAGAAAGAAAGAAAGAAAGAAAGAAAGGGAGAGAGAGAGAGAGAAAGAGAGAGAGAGAGAGAGAGAGAGAGAGAGAGAGAAAAGAGGGAAGGAAGGAAGGGAGGGAAAGAAGTTCTTCATAGATACATGGTCTGAGTTTTTCCTAATAATGATCAGAATAGCCCACTTGTGAACCAAATTTTATTTAAAAGCCTTTTTGGCTCTTAGAAAATCCTTTTGAATAAGAGGCAGGCGAGGAGGTGATATGTGGAAGAAAATTACATGATATGTGATTTGAATGGGTTCAGGCACTTAAGAGAAGTCTGTATTAGAAGCCACTGCCAAGTGCTGGCAAAGAGAAATTTTATTTCTATAAAGTTGGACACCTGGTTCTGCCCTAAGCAGAAATAGGGTTGGCAAGTTTCATCCTAGGGATTTATTTGTCTGGGTTGTGCTAAGTGATGTTGTAGCTTTTCATATTAACCATGACGAATGGGCCATCCTAGCTGTTCATGCCATACCATGGCCTCGGCCATGCCATGGAGCAGCCTGGGGAGCAGCGCTGGGACCTGGTGGGACCCAAGCTCTGTTTGTGGTCCATTTGGTTTCAGGAGATGAGCGGCTGCTCTGGGGCTCAGCAGCGGCTCAGAAGCCTCGGTACTGCGCATCTGTGCATGGATGAGTTCCGTCGTGAATGAGGGCGCTTCCCATCTCTTGGCGTTTCTGATCAGTTTGGGTCTAAGTCTGTGGTCTTTGAATTATCTGTAGAGCCATATGGCTTTCACTTTCATTCTGATTAAACAAAGAATTTAAGGGTGATGTCACCTTGCTTTTCAAATATTGGGACAAATATCAAAGCCATACAGAAGAGAGTGTCTACATTGTGGATCTAGCCAGAGAGGGTTCACTGTGGAAGAATGGGGCTAGGGACCTCTGGTGGTGAGTTCAAGGTTCATATGTTCTCACCTGGATTACTGGGATACATTTATTTATTTATTTATTTATTTATTTATTTATTTATTTAGTACTGAGGATTGAACTCAGGGGCATTCTGCCTCTCAGCTAGACCCTCAGCCCTATTTTATTTTTATTTTGAAACAGGGTCTCTCTAAGTTACTGAGGGTCTTGCTAAGCTGTTGAGTCTGTCTTTAAACCTGTGACCTTCTCTCTGTCTCCCAAGTACTGGGATTGTAGACATGTGCCACCATGCCCAGCTCCATGACTTATTCTAAGGCTAAATGCTCACTCAACTGTTTATCTGCTAACTATGAAATATACTCAATGGGAGATAGTATAGGTTAATTTTTAAGACAAAGTTTTGGAAGTATGAATTTAAGTATCATTCCTACCAGTCATTTGTGGCTTATCCCTGGAGCAAGTTACTGAACCTCTGTGAATTATAATTATTTCTTTCTGACGCTAGTGGCTTCCTAGGGTTGATGTGAGCATGAAGCACGATGACCCCTGTAAGAAGCCTGGCACGGTGCTCACCAACAGAAATTGCTTAATGCCTGCTACTACTCTTGTGATTGCTTTAAACATTTTAACGATCATTATCATTATTTAAAGTGTAACTCAGAACGAGAGGAATTAACCCTGTGTCTGGTAGTGGGGAGAAAAAATGTAGGCCATCAATGAATTCTAGAAATGGGTTTTAAGATGATAAGCTATAAAGACAACGTTTTCCAGCCACCCACCCCCAACCAATAATAACCTTAGTAGTGTAGACATAATCTCTTTAGTGATGTCTTTGTTTACTTACTCAAATTTAAAACTTTAGTTTTTCCTCGTTCCTCTGATTTATTCTTGATTCTCAGGTATGTTGTTTCATCCATTATTTTCTAGCTTTTTTTTTTTTCTTTCAGTACTGAGGATTGAACCCAGGGGCATTCTACCTCTAAGCTACAGCCCCAGCCCTATTTTGAATTCTTTATTTTGAAACAGGGTCTCACTAAGTTGCAGAGGGCCTCACTAAGTAGCTGAGACTGGCAGTGAACCTGCAATCCTCCTGTCTCAGCCTCCGAAGTACTGGGATTACAAGCGTGCACCACCATTCCCGGCTATTTTCTGTTGTTTTATTTATTTTAGCTATAATAGAAAGTGTGTGTGTGTGTGTGTGTGTGTGTGTGTGTGTGTGTGTGTGTAACTATAAATATATCTCAAACAGGTAAGGACCTTTTATAGAACATAATATTGTTCTCACACTCAGCAGCGATTCCTTCTGTCACCACACACTGCCATTTCACAAAAGTCTTCCCATCATTGTTGATCTGCTCAAGGTCCCTTCATTCTCTCTTCAGTGTCACCATCTTAGCCTAGGCTTCAGGACTCTGGCAGCTGGAGAGTCAAATGCAGCCTGCATATTGTATTTCATATCATATTTCTTATGTTTTTAAAATCAGGAACTTTTACTTAAAAAAAGAAAATCTGTTTTTCTTCTCTTGGTGGAAAAAGAGAAGTTGAAGGCTTGGAAAGACCCGTCCCCTACAGGCAGCGAGCCTGGCTAGAAGGGCCTCCTGTGGGGGCGTCGGGGACACCATTCACTCCTGGTCCCCAGGGCGCCACCCGGCCTCCTCGCTAATACCCCCAGTGCAGGCGACGAAGCACCCACGGGATGCTTGCGACGCTGCTGAAGGTGTGTCTCTGGGCTCCTCCCTCTCCAGCCCAGGGCTCTTAGCCAGGGTGAGCTCCCACCAGAGGGTGTATGGGAATGTCTGTAGACATTTTGTTTGTCATGGGTAGTGGCATCCTGTGGGTAGGGGCCAGGAGTGCTGCTAAAGCACCCGACAATGCACAGCATGCGTTTCCACAAAAAGAATGACCTGCCCCATATATTTATAAAAGTATAATATACAAAAATAAAATATACATTTTAAAATATAAAATTTATATATAAGTATAAAAATTTAGATATTTTCCCCCACGAGCTTCTTCATAATTGCTCTTCTTTGACAAATCAATCAATAATTCTAGAATTGTATGGATACGTTTTTCAGACAGTAGGAACCCCCAAAACGGGCTCAGCATTACAGGAAATATATACTTTATTAACATGGAGTTCTGTTATAAAGTTCTAAGATTACTTAATGTTTTTTCAAGTTTTAAGAAGAAAAATTACTGAAGAAAGTCATGGGAAAAATTCAAGCTATAAAATAAAGGTAACTAAGTAATAGAAGTTTAAGTTATGTCCCTCCTTTTTTTTTTAATTGGCTCCTAGATCATAACTTATGTGAGGGGCAGTGTGGCATGGCTTATCTCTAATTACAATTTTGCAGTATTTAACTTTCATTTATTTATTCATTTTCTTGTGCTTCCATTTTATGCAGCACCCTATTATCTTTCCGTAAACTTAGCTGACTAAGTGTACTTTTCTGACATGAAACAGCCAGGACTTGCTCAAGGCTTCTGGAATTTGAGAAAGTCAGGAGATAAAGGAAAAACTCTGGCCCTTTTGGGAAGGAAGGATGTAATTTGACTCAGCCTCTTAAGTAATCATGAAAGCAAAAGTTCCAAAGAAAACTTTTAGTACCACCAAAGCAGTACTTGTAATGATAGATTTATTTTTAGTGACTTTTATTTGGAAGTTTGGTTTTCATGTAACTGGTTTTTTTTGTGGGGGGGGTACTGGAGATTGAACTCAAGAAAATTCTACCTCTGAGCTACGTTTCCCAACCCTTTTTAAAATTTATTTCTTTTTTCTTTTTGAAGCAGAGTCTCACTAAGTTGCTGAGACTGGCCTTGAACCTGTGATCCTCCTGTCTCAGCCTCCCAAGTACCAGATTACCGGAGTGTACCACTACGCCCGTGCTTCTTATGTGTATGGTATCTTTGCTCATAGCAGAAACTATAAATAAGCCTATGGGTAAAGTTATCAAGTTGCTTTTCAGAAAATTTATGCATTGTCATTCCCACCAACAGTGCACAAAATGGTAATAAGTTTTAGAGGAAAATAGTATCTGATTCTTTTTATACTCCTTAATAGTGTGTTTTTTTGTTTGTTTTGTTTTTGTTTTTTGGTACTGGGGATTGAACCCAGAGGCATTCTACCTCCAAGCTACACCTCTAGCCCAATTTTATTTCTTATTTGGAAACAGAGTCTCTTTAGGTTACTGAGAGTCCTGCTAAGTTGCTGAGGCTGAGTTTGAACCTGTAATCCTCCTGTCTCAGCCTTCCAAGTACTGGGATTACAAGAGTGTGCCACCACACTAGACTCCTTATCCTCCTTTTTATATCTTAAATTTATAGATATTTATTTCTTTACTTGAAGAAATAATAAAAGCCTTTTTTTTTTTCTGTCACCGTTTCTCTGTGAGTTGCTGTATAGCTGTATTAATTTTTTTTTTTTTTCTTTTTCTTTTGCAGTACTGGGGATTGAACTCAGGGGCATTCTACCTCCAAGCTACATCCCCAGCCCTATTTTTTATTCTTTATTTTGACACAGGGTCTCACTAAGTTGCAGAGGGCCTCACTTAGCTGAGGCTGGCTTCGAATCAGGATCCTCCAGTCTCACCAGTCTCAGCCTCCCATGTACTGGGATTACAAGCATGCGCCACCACGCCCTGCTCTGCTGTATTCATTTCAATGGAGTACACATTCTATTTTAGTGAGAAAGCACAATAAATGTATCAGGTGAATATAAATTGTAAGAAGGACTGTGTGTGTGTGTGTGTGTGTGTGTGTGTGTGTGTGTGTGTATGAGAGAGAGAGAGAGAGAGAGAGAGAGAGAGAGAGAGAGAGAGAGAGAGAGATTGAGATTTAGCACAAGAGGAATGAGGTTTGGGGAATGCCATTTCAGTTGCTCTTTTCAGGGGACAGTTTTCATATTTGGTTACTTTTGAGCAGAGACGCAGAGGAGGTGTTTCTGGGAGGGGAGGGCTGTAAGAGCCACGGGTGCGCAAGCCGGAGCCCAGGGGCTGCTGCTCTGTGTGCGGCACAGTGAGGAGTCCTCTGTGCCTGCCGAGGGAGAAGGAGAGACAGTGAAAGAGGTGACCAGATGGACAGTTAAGACCAGATCACTTAGGGACTGGCTGTGTGCTAAGGAGTCCGGATTTTTCTGAGAGCACGAGAGAAACCATTGGGCATTTTTTAAGGAGAAAAGAGACAAGATTTGTATGAATTAGAGTCCCATCCTCTGGCCTCGTGGCGGGTGATTATAATACTGGTGGATTTCCAGATATGCTGTCCCTGGCCCCTCTGGTAGATGGCTTTGGGCAGTATAATTGCTAAACTGTAAATACTGTGGTCCTGAATTGAGACAGTTGTAGCCAGGCCATTTTCGTTGGCACTGTAAAGAATACATTGAACAGGAATGGTTTCCCCTACCTATAATCCCAGTATTTGGGAGGCTGAGATAGGAAGAATGCGGGTTTAAGGCCAGGCTCAGCAACTTAGTGAGATTGCCAGCAACCTAGTGAGGCCCTGTTTCAAAATTAAAAAAAATAATAATAATAAAATAAAATAGGTCTGGGGATGTAGTTTGAAGGTAGAATATCCCCTGAGTTCAACCCTCAGTACCACACACAGGCAAAAGGAATGGATCATCAAGGGCAGGGGGAATGTAGGGTGATCCGTAGGCAATAGTTTCATGATGGTGTCTAGGTCTAGGCCACTCACAGAAAAGATGGCTGGGAGCAGCTGGATTCTCTCTTTTTTTTTTTTTTTTTGCAGTACTGGGGATTGACATCAGGGGCATTCTACCTCCGAGCTATACTCCCAGCCCTATTTTTTATTCTTTATTTTGAAACAGGGTCTCACTAAGTTGCAGAGTACCTCACTAGGTAGCTGAGGCTGACCGAGAACCCAATATCTCCGGTCTCAGCCTCCCGAATGCTGGGATTACAAGTGGAGCAGCTGGATTCTATAATGCTCATAGAATTTGCAGACAGATTGAATGGGGAATGGGAGAAGACCTCTGGGTTTAAGGATGGCTCTTAAGGATAAACAACATGTTAAAAGTTTACATTTATTCAAGTCTTCACCAACCAGAAGCACACCCCCATCCCCCGCCTGCTCTCACAGGACATAGCCTGGGAATGTTTGAGGGACTTTGGCGACTATTTTACTGTTATTTTCATCATCACTGTTAATAAAGTGGATGGTCTTTTTTGTGTGGCTGTAATGTTACCCGGTGTTTATTCAGCAGAGTGCTAGTGCTGAGGAGCAGACTCCTAAGACAAAAATTTTTTGAGGGAAGTTGGAGTGTTAAACTCTAGGACAAAAGCCAGAGCAGCTGCTGTGATTCATTGAGCTGTGAGTTTGAGAGAAAGGAAGGAAAATGGGAACAAATCAAGGAGCAGGGGAAGGGGTGTCTGCCGGTATGGCTGTAAGATCAGTGAGTGTTATCAGCAAGCCTAAGCCAGCGGTTGGAGCCCAAGCCTCCAGTGTGTTGATATGACAGTTGATGGGAATGTGCTGATCAAGCCCCTCTCATAATCTGATGCAGCGTATTAATGAAAAAGCTTTATCTTGAATTTCACTTTTACGGTTTGTTATTTATTATGGTTAAATTATGTTTAAAAACAGGCAGACACTGGAATATTTATGGGTTTAATTTTTGTTTAAGAGCAAACCCTGGGAGATTAATGTGCCTGGAAAGATACAATCTGCCCACCCCACTGTTCATTTAACTCAATGAGAAAATTAATCGTGTAATATGGGAGGTTTGGGTTTTGTAGTATTTTTTTACTGACCATCCTTTTCATGAAATGCAGTTATCCTGCAGCTGTAAAAGGATCCCTGGTGACTTTGATATGCGTTTACTTAGTTTTCAGAAGCCTATGAAGGGAAATATCTGGAAAAAGAGACTGAGAATGAATAGGCAGAGAGATTGAAAAAATAGTAGAGAGAAAGCATCAGGAAGGAATTGTTTAACACACCTCGATAGTGAATCTGGCACTAATCTTTACTGACTTAATCAAACGAGGAAACTTGTTGGGTTACAAAATTTCCTATTTAATGACCAAAAGAAAAAACTGTATTCATAGTGATGTAGAAAAAAAATTTTTTGGGGGGGGAGGCGACAGAAATCTGTGTTGAAAATTGGTCCTTTTTTATTAAAGAACATTGTTAACAGTAGAAGATAACTTCAGTCTTAGTTTATTCAGAGGTGCTCCCTGCCACAGCTCCTTAATGGCTGGATCTTGAGCAAGGCTCAGTCTGCTGGAGTCCTGCAAGGCAGATGATTCCAAAAGAAGGGATGTGTGGCAGGGAGCATATCCCACTTTGCATTATGCTATAGTCTGGAAATTTGGGGTGCTTTGGGTTTTGTTTTCACATTAATTATAAAGGAAAATTTCTTAGAAACAGATAGTGGATGGATGGATTGTGATTCCTCTATATTAGCTGAAAAAGCAATGCCTCAAGACAACCCATAAGAAATTCATTAACCACATACAAACATTAGCCAGGAAATGGGCTTTGCAGGCTTAGTTACTAAACAGCCTTATATTTCCTCTCAGCATACAGATATAGAAAGAGACTTATGTCTACTATTTTATCTATGAGTAAAGAAAGCTTTAAGACAGATAGTTTATCCACTTCCCCCTTGTCTCCCTGGAAATTCACCAGATACATTAACTCTCTAGCTGCCTGAGAAAAAGATAAAAACACTGGTTAAAGGAGCTAAACAAATAGTAAAGATTTAAACTAATGAATAGAGGCTATTCATTGTTAACCTTTAACACTGCTTTGTACTAAAAGAATCTTTATATATGTATTGTATTTTGTAACCTTTACTGTTTTCTTAATCCCATCAAATACCATGGGAAATGGCTTTTCTAGTTAAAGATGTACCTACTCAACCTTTAGAAAAATAAGACTGTAAAAGTTCCTGTTCTATATGCCTCATTGCAAAAAAGATAGTATAAAAACAGCTACTAACAAGCAATAAACAGATACACTGCATGCGGTGTGAGCATATTCTCGAGACCTCGTCTCACTCCACACCTATCGACGGACCCCCGACCCCACTGCCTGGAGGGCTGGACCCCCACAGCTCTCAAAGGCATACATATTTTCTTCATATATTTTGAAAGTAAAAAATATAAAAAAGTGTTGGTCTGGGCCCTGAGTTCAGTGTGTTAAATTATAATTTGGCAGGTGGTTTTTGGACAGCAACATTTTGTCAATGATGTAGTAAGGGGGAACCCTAGGGACTCGCTAGGGACAGAAAAGGGAAAAAATTCAGAATACATGGCAAGGAGCGGGTCCCCTGTGACCACAGTGTTGCTGGTTTATACTGAATCCCATTTCCTTCTGCACATATCTCTTCACCCCTGAACTCGTCCTTCCTTCAGTTCTCAGCTTTAGTGTAAATTCCTGAGAATTCTTTTTTATGTTAATATAGCTACCTCTAGTAAAGTCTCTAATCTCACTTGCTCTTTTTTTAAATTTATCATTAGCATTGACTACAATTTCTTCTACCTACTTATGCAGTTCTTCACTTACCATGTGCCTGCCCACTGTAAGAGCCATCCAGGCCGGGTTCAATCCTTGCAGAAATGTTTATGAAGTGTCAACTATACATGAGATCCGATTTTGGGATACACCAGGAGTTTACATGCTCTTAAATTCTGTGTTTGCTTTGCTAGCAGTGTGTCTCCAAGCTGAGGCAGTAATTGCTTCACAAGCAGCATCCATTGCTTTTGTTGAAAGAATGAAGATGAGAAGGGTGTGTGGTGCAAGCCTGTAGTCTTGGTACTTGGGAGGCTGAGACAAGAGGATTTCAGGTTTGAGGCCACCTCAGCAACTTTGTGAAGCCTTTAGAAATTTAGTGAAATCCTGTTTAAAAAAAAAAAAAAAAAATATATATATATATATATATATATATATATATAGGCTGGGTAGGCTGGGGTTGTAGCTTGGAGGTAGAATACACTTGGGTTAAATCTCCAGTAACACACACACACACACACACACACACACACACACACACACACACACACAGAAGGTAAAAGTTCACTGAGGGTTGTTTGTAGGACCCCAAGGTGGAGTAGTCAGGGGTTAAATTGCAGGCAACAGGGTCCCCATGCTGAGGACTCCTTTCCCTGACACAGCTGGAAATCTACAAGTGTTCCTGCTCCTGGGGTCCTACTTTGGTACACATTGATTTTCTCTGACTACGGAAATTAGAATAGCACTGAAATTCTAAATTCCTGGGGTCCTACTTTGGTACACATTGATTTTCTCTGACTACGGAAATTAGAATAGCACTGAAATTCTAAATTCTTAATTGATCTGAGGTGGGTTTTAGGCATCCACATTTTTTAAAAAAAATTATTTATATGTCTGCATTATGCATGGACGAATCATATCCTAAGGGAATATGGTGTATATGTGTAGAGTTCTCTTTCCTTCAAATAAATGCTTGTTTTATTTTGGCAGAGGACTTTGTAGGGTGAGTGTGTGTGTGTGTGTGTGTGTGTGTGTGTGTGTGTGTGTGTGTTTCCACCAGAAGGAGTTTTAAATTTTTTCCCTGCCATTGTAATAATTATCAAACCAATGCAAATTTTAGCAAATACCATGGAAGCCTTGTCACTGTTTCAGCCTGGAACTGTTTTAGGTCTGCCTGACTTTTCTTTCAATATAAACTAGGAACTTCCTCATGTTATTTATATATATAATTTTATATATATATAATTTATATATATATAATTATATAAACTATATTATATCTGGGGGGTGTATATAGTTGGAGTAAGTAGGAACATATTTATCTGAAGACTTTGTGTGGTGGTGATCTGTTCATTATTATAGAACATTTGTAGAATACAGCAATTTTAATTTTTATTTAGTCAACTTTGTACTTCTTTGCCTATAACTACACATCCAGCTACATTTTTATATTACTTATGACTAAAGACTGTAAAGCCATCTACTGACTTATTTTTGTGTATGTGGTACTGGGGATTGAACCCAGGCACATTAGACCTCTGAGTTACCTCCCTCCCCACAACCCGTTTTAATTTTTTTTTTTTTAATTATGAAACAGGGTTTCTTGCTAGGTTGCTGAGAGTCTCACTACATTGCTGAGGCTGTCCTTGAGCCTGCAATCCTCCTGTCTCGGCCTCCCAAGTACTGGAATTACAGGCACACCACCCCACTCGTCTTACTGACTTAATAATTTAATACATAGTATTAAAAATGAGCTTGGTGCCTCTCAGAACATTATAAAAATTGCAAGGGGGCAGTGAGTGAAGCAACCTGTCAGCCTGCCGATGCTCTGACATTCAATTAGAAATCAAGAAATTAAAGGTCTGAAGCAGCATATTTATTTATTTATTTATTTTTAAATTTTTTATTGATTGGTGCATTGTAATCACACATCTTTGTTAGGTACACCTGATAAAGGCATATATGCACACATTTCTCATTTAACCCCTTCCCCAATTCTACCCCCCCCCCATTCCTTCGCCCTCCCTCCTTCTCAAGTTCAGTTTAGTGATTGACTTTTATATATTTGTGAAAGTACATCATGTGCATTAGGGTGTCCCCCTTTCCCCCATCACCTTCCATTAAGTCAACTTCTTTGCTTATCGAGGATTTCTCCTTTTGCATCTGGAATCCCTCTTATGCCCCATCTTCTCCCTAGCATCCACATATTAGGGAGAACATACGGTTTTTTACTCTTTGTGACTGACTAATCTCGCTTAATATAATGTTTTCCAGTTGCATCCATTTCCCTGCAAGTAACATGATTTTGTTCTTCTTTATGGCTGAGTAAAATTCCATTGTGTACATATCCCATAGTTTTGTAATCCATTCATCTGTCGATGGACATCTTGGCTGGTTCCATAGTTTGGCTATTGTGCATTGTGCAGCTATAAACATAGATACACATGCGTCCGTCTGATAGTTTGGTTTCCATTCTTTTGGGTAGACATCCAGAAGTGGTATTGCTGGATCATATGGTAAGTTCATTCCCATTCGTCTGAGGATCCTCCATACTGTTTTCCAAAGTGGTTGCACTAATTTGCAATCCCACCAACAATATATTAGGGTTCCCACTTCTCCACAACCTTGCCAGCATTTCTTGTTGTTTGTGTTTTTATGATTGCCATTCTGTTTGGGGTTAGGTGAAATCTCAAGATAGTTTTGATTTGCATCTCTCTGATTGCTAATGATGTTGAACATTTCCTCATACATTTATTGGCCATTTGTATTTCTTCTTTTGTGAGGTGTCTATTTAGATCCTTTGCCCATTTTTTGATTGGGTTATTTGTTTTCTTAGCTGTGAGTTTCTTGAGTTCTCTGTATATCCTAGATATTAGTCCTCTATCAGAAGAGTAGGTGGCAAAAATTTTCCCCCACTCTGTGGGCTCTCTGTTGAGGTTCTTGATAGTTTCCTTTGCTGCACAGAAGCTCTTCAGTTTAGTGCAATCCCATGTATTGATCTTCCTTTGAGTTGCTTGTGCTTTGGGGGTCTTGTTGAGAAAGTTTTTACCTGTGCCTATGTGTTGAAGTGCTGGGTCTATGCCCTCTTCAAGTAGCTGCAAGGTCTCTGGCCTGACTTCCAGGTCTTTGATCCACCTTGAGTTGACTCTTGTTCAGGGTGAGAAAGTGGGGTTTATTTCCATTTTCCTGCATATGGTTAACCAGTTTTGCCAACACCATTTGTTAAAGAGGCTATCTTTTTTCCAGTGTATGTTGTTGGCTCCTTTGTCAATAAATCAGTTGGCTGTAAGCACGTGGGTCTATTTCTGAATCTTCTATTCTGCACCATTGGTCTAAGTATCTGTTTTTGTGCCAATACCATACTGTTTTTATTACTGTGGCTTTGTCGTAGAGTTTGAAGTCAGGTATACCTGCATGTTTCTTGTTGCTAAGAACTACTTTGACTATTCTGGGCTTTTTGTTGTTCCAAATGAATTTAAGGACTGATTTTTCTATGTCTGTGAGGAGTGACCTTGGTAATTTCATGGGTATTGCATTGAATCTGTAGATCACTTTTGGGAG
>PVLC010001836.1:114515-130202 GCA_004027655.1 Graphiurus murinus | reverse complement strand
GAGCCCAGGCTGCTCAGAGCTCCATGACACCCAGAGAGCCCAGGGCCGAGGGCTCCCGTTGAAAGAGATGACGGACAACTAACTGGCTGGCAGCTGAAACCAAGGGCCAGTTTCCTTTTTGGCTGAAAGCAAAGGCGCTTTCCTGGTCTGTGATCACAGAGACGGAAGGACCTGCCTGCTTTCTGGTAACTACTCAGGAGAAAGTCAACCATGGTCAATACACCTGCAGGGCCATATTTGAAACCAGCCAGTGGGTCCCACGCCCCCTAAGGAAAGAGCCCTCTGCTTGCTGGCAAGGCACCCAGGAGGATGGGCAGCTGGGCTGGCTGCCTCCAGTGCGCGCACTCTACCTCCCTGGTTCACTGCTTTGCTAGAGGATGGGGAGCGTTGCCCTGCAGGGAGAGAAGTAGACAAGGGGGTGCTGGGGAAACGTGGTCTGTGCCGTGGTGAGCCTGCTGAGGCTCCCTGTTGGAAGTGAAATGCACATCTCGCTGAAGCTTCAGACAGGCAGGCCAAGGAAGCAAGCGGATGAGCGCACAGGGGCTGAGTGTGGGGCAAGGACACAGGGAGAAGACGAGGAGGGGAGGCTGGAGACCGGTACGTGCACGACATGACAGGAGCATACCAGCGTCCAACAGAAGAGGCAGCCCAGAATAATGCGGACTCAGAGGGAATGGATTAAACCAGGTTTAAGAGCACAGCCAGCTCTAAAGGTCCAGGTGTCAGGAGACCTGCGTTCTGTTTTCCTGTCTCGTTCTGCCACCGCCCAGCACTATTGGGGTAGGATAGAAGAAATAAAATAGGTAGAGAGGAGATATAAAGGAAGAACTTTAATATGGGAGGTTGTGGCAAAGTTCCCCAATACCCTTATTCCCCAGCCAGGCCTCTTAGATTCGCATTTCTGAGGAATTTACAGGTCTACTAATTCCCCTGAGCACTGTTGACTGTCCTCAAAGAGGTATCCATTGCTCAGACAACAGAGACCACACCAAAAGATGGCCAGACACCAGACTGGAGAGTCACTGGCTTGCAGAACACCTTGAACTGTTCATTATCCAGCCTAGGAAGAGTTCAGCAGGAGAGCTATCTGGTGGTCAAAAGACAGAGGCTACATAAATGAGCAATCTCCTTGGGCACTGTTAGCCATCCCTGAATAGTCTAAGCAACAAACAAACAAACAAACAAATAACCCCCCCTCCAAAAAAAAAAAAAAACAAAAAACCCAGATACCTACTAGCTGGGCGTGGTGGTGCACGCTTGTAATCCCAGCATTTGGGAGGCTGCGACCGGAGGATCCGGGTTCGAGGCCAACCTCAGCTACCTAGTGAGGCACTCCGCAACTTAGTGAGACCCTGTTTCAAAATAAAGAATACAAAATAGGGCTGGGGGTATACTTAGAGGTAGAATGCCCCTGAGTTCAATCCCCAGTACCGCAAAACAAAACAAAACAAAACAAAAAAACAGATACCTACTGATAGGTCAGGGGAGGCCTTGTCGGGACAAAAACAGCTGAAGTATCTTGTGACAACAGGACTGATGCTGTCCTCACTCACCTCCTCCTGCCCACCCCTCACAAAAGCCTCCTATGAAAGAAGACACGCACCCCAAGTGTGTCTCCCACTTGGGGTCGGTGCATTCCGCCTTTACTGTGCATCTCTTGCCTTCCTAAATGAGTCTCAGTCCATGTCTCTGCCTTGCTCATGCTGAAGTTCCTTCCCATCATGTAAGCCAAAGGCCTTGTTTGTCCTGAGGTGGGTTCCCCTCTCTCCCTCACTGGACATTTGTTGGGACCCTTCACAAAATCAACCCTTCTCCTGTGACACTATGACCTTGGTGACATCACTTCCCATCTGTTTTTTTTTTTTTTTTTTTTTTTTTTTTTGGTAGGGGGCTTCATTTTCCTCTCCTGTAAACTCAGGTAAAGCTGGGCATGGTGGCACTCACCTGTAATCTCAGTACTTGAGAGGATGAGATAGTAGGATCACAGGTTTGAAGCCAGCCTCAAGATCTTGTTTAAATAACAACAAAAACAGGCCTGGGGTGTAGCTCAGAGGTAGAATGCCCCTAGATTCAATCCCCAGCACCAAAACCAAAAGAGGTGCGACAGAGGGTGAGAAAGGCTAGGTTGGGTGTTCCTGATCCTTAAGTTCAGCTGTAGCATTCAATGATCACCCTGAGGTGACCTTCGACTTTCGACCTAACTGGTTCCCATGTGGCAGCTGAAGTCAGGAGCCACCTGTGGCCGGAAGTGCGTTGTGGAGATGGGCTGAGTTACAGCTAGTCTCGGGCACCCCAGGAAGATGACATTAGCCTTTCTAGAGCAGACAGGCTCACACTGTCACTGAGCAGGAAAGAAACATAGTAGGGAGTGCCAGCAAGTTGTCATAGAAAAGGCCCTGGGGGATGAGGTGGTACTCCGGGCAGCTCTCTGTAGAGATGTGAGTGGGATAGAAACAGACAGACACCATGAAAGGACAGAGGACATTCTGTCAAGAAATCCTTTAGGAAGAAACATATTGGGTTCTGGCCAATGATTTAAAGTAGGGAGGTTGGGAAGCAAGGTGGAAGGGCAGAAAGAGCACTGGACTTTGAGTCCTGGGTGCTAGGAAGCTTTAGTTTCTAATAATCAGTCTGATTGCACATCTCAATTTTCCCACTTGTAACAGGACAGGATGTGGATAGCCTATTTCCAAGTTTCTTTCCAACTCCAGTGTTCTACCAGGAAAACCCTGCCATTTGATGTTCCGATGCCCACTGGGCCCGAGCAGTGGCTTTTGAAGAAATGGGCTGTGTCCTGGAGTGGGGTAGGTAGAATGCACCAAGTCACACAGTTGTATTATAGCAACTTGCACTGCACACAAGCCAAGACTCCGGCACAGCACCCTGCTGAGGGCCCGGGAAGCCGGGGAGTCATCTGGAACCCTCTGAAGATGGAGGTGAGCCTGAGAGAAGAGTCTGTCCTTCCTGAGGGGGCAGTGGGTGCTGCCTGTGACAGGTGATTGTCCGGAGCTCTGGCCTGGAGCTCTGTCCTTAGGGAACTGTGGCCTTTCTGGTGGCTGGCGGGACATCTGCTCGCTGACACACGTACGGGGCCAGGCACGTTGAGTGTGAAGGAGACGGATCGGAGCCTCCTCTGCCTCGGCATGTTTTGAGCAGCGCGCCTTTCTGATTTGCAACCTCTGATTTCTCCCCCTTCCTAGATTGTAGGCGTTTCCATAATTGGCCTCCTGGGAAGTGCAAATTAGTCTGATTTTCTCTTTTTCAGAGTTTTCCATCGCAGGGCCCCAAGTTGGAACTATAAATGGACCCCGTTCTTGTGGACAGGAGAGGCACACTGCTGGGGTCAGGCCTTTGAGGCTCTGAGGGCCTGCCACCCCCTGCCTCCCACAGGCCTATGTGGTCCTATGACTGTGAGGCGCACCTCCTAGAAGGGCCTCCAGAGCAGGTGTCAGCCTCCTCATGGCCCTGGCTTCCTGCCTCCGCCTCCTCAGGGCACCTGGTTCACTCCCCATCGCCCCTCTCAGGGCCAGATTCTCAGGCGCTTGGTTCAAGCCCTTCAGGATCCCAAATCTTCGTCTTGGGATATGCTCGGTCTTTTGGTGGAGCCGGGCAGGAGGGAGGGAAGCGGAGGATGTTCCCGATGTGACAACGGTATAGGAAAGGCCCGGCAGTGACAGCGGGACACTGACGTGTGAGGCAAGAGATCCATCTGTAGGAGAAGTGTTGGAAGAGCCATTCCAGGATGAGAGAGAGGAATCGGAGGCTCTCCCGGTAGGGCTCCAGGGCTTGGGAAGCTTGTTAGACAGCCAGAGGTCCAAGGTGGCCGGAGACCCATGCTTAGAAGTACCTGGATCAAACCCTTCTTCTTCAGATGAGGGAAAACTGAAGTTCAAAGGGGGATTGTGTCCTCTTGAAGTCGCTTGGCTAGTTGATGTCAGAGCTGGGATGAGGATACAGGACTTTTTTTTTTTTTGGTACTAGGGGTTGAACCCATGGGTGTTCAATATCTGAGCTACACCCCCAGCCCTTTTTATTTTTTTATTTTGAAACAGGGTCTTGATAAGTTGCTGAGGGATCTTGTTGAGATGCTGAGGCTTGCCAGAAGCCTAAGGTCCTCCTGTCTCAGCCTCATGAATACTGGGATCACAGGCCTGGGCCACGGCACCTGGCTAGGATGCAGGACTTCTGAGGTCTCCTTGAACCTCCACAGCCCCTTCTGCCTGCGACCTCTCCCTATTTCCAGAGGCAGAGAGGGGTCCCTACTTCTCATTGGGCACAACTCAATATTTGGGGGAGCACTTTGGTATGGAATAGAAGGAATGTTTGGGGGGGCAGGTATCAGCACTAAAGGGAATGTGGACAGGCCTCTTAACTTCTCTGGGCCTCAGTTTCCCAATTTGTCTATTGTGCTGATAATGATACTTGTTCCCAGTCTACTTATGAAAGTATACTGAAACCATGAGCATGAAATCCCTGGGTCAGTCCTCAGATCATATAAATATATTAAGTACAGTTGACTTATCAGCTTGGTTAGAGTACACAGTAGGCATTCAATGTATTTATTTTTCATTGAGTGATTCGACTTGGTGAAAACTAAGAGGTCAGTATGCCCTTGGGCCTTGCCATATATCCCAATGCAGAGTCCAGCTTCGAGTGAAGCAATTAATAGCTTCTATTTAAATAAAATATTATCCAAGAGTAGGAACACATCCAGCTATGATCACCCATTAATGCTGAGCCTAATGAGCTTTCCATAATTAATTCCAGCTATCACCCAGCAGGCCTGGGATACAGGACAGGTAAAAGTGGATGGGTAAAGAAGCCGTCCAGAGCACTGTGCCCCATCCCTGTACAAGCACACATGCACGGGAAGGCAAGGAGGCAGCAGGCCTATGGGAAAGGCAGGGGGCTGGGGGCAGGGTGTGGGTCTCTGAAGGAATCCTGGTCAGCCCTGGGGAGCATGAATATTCAGAGTCCTGCTAAAAGTGGGGAAGGGACAGCCCCAAGGTAATTTCGGGGTGGAGGTCCTAGAGAAGACAAAAGACCTCAAACCCACCTTTGCTAACTTTAATTCCATAAACCAAGGGCTGGTGCCTTCACACACAAGATGAGTCCAGCAGCCAGCAGGGCGTGGGGCGATGCGCTCCCCTTGCCTGTCTCAGCCCACCACTGAACAGAGCAGACACTGATGTCCCCACCAGCGGGTCCCATGGCCCTCCTACAGGCTCCCAACCCCTCTCTGGATCAGGACTCACCCACAGTGGCCGCCATGCCTGGGGAGAACCGATCTTCACAGAAGGCCCTCAGGAAAGAGGTCTTCCCCACGGAGGAGTCGCCCACAAACACGATCTTGAAGAACCGGTCTGGGGTGGAGGGAGAGCTGTCCTCCTGTGGACAGAAGATGGTCTGGTCACCTGTTGGGCATGGCCACCAGCCCCTGCTACTGCCAACCCTTGTCCTTCACGCGTCCCTGCTGTGGTCCATGGGAGGCTGCATGAGGGAGGCTACTCTGGCAGGAGGCAGGTAGCGCTGGGCTCCGGGCATACAAACTCCTTCTAGCAACAGCAGGAGGGAGGAGAAACAGCCACCAGCCAACACATGGGGCCCGCCTGCTGGGATCCAGGGGTGGGAGGCAGGCCCAGGTTGATGGTGGAGTGGAGGGTGCAGGCATAAAAACCAAAAATTAGAGCACAATGTTGTAAGAGCCGCAGGCACACGGAGGAGGAGATGAGGGTCCAGAAGGCAGGGCTTAGAGAAGAAGCAGGGTTTCCCTGTGGGGAAGCGCAGATTGGGGTGTTGGCAGGGAGAAGCGAGGAAAGGAAGGAAGGAAGGAAGGAAGGAAGGAAGGAAGGAAGGAAGGAAATAAGGAAGGAAGGAAGGAAATAAGGAAGGAAGGAAGGAAGCCCGCTCCTTCTTCGGTCGCAGGAGCAGAGACCCCTTGGCTGGAGTTTGGAGCCTCTCCTTCTTGCCCTGCCATTAACAGTCTGTTGGAATAGAGGACACTCGTCCCTCCTGCACATGGCTCTTCTATCCCATCTTCCATGGTGGTGCTGCCATCTTCCTTCTGTACCCAGACAGCCTCTAGCCAGCGAACCGGGAAGTCCCATGATACCTGGCCACTGTGCTCCCAGAGGCACCAGTCACCACCACGGTGTCCCCCGACCCACAGAGAGACAGAGCTGGGAGTCAGCCTGCCCATCAGCCTGGGACACTAAAGCACCCAGGGACATGGACTTGGTCCAGGATCCAAAGCCCACAGGAGGGAGTGAAATGGCGGGCTTTGAGCACAGGGGCCCCTTGCGGGATGGCCTTTTCCTCCAGGGAGCGAGCTGCTTGCCCGCCGGCCTCCTGTCTTGTCTCCAGGATCAGCTCCGCACTGCCTGGTCAAAGGAGGAGGCTCTTTGGAATCTATTTAAAAGTGGATTTGGGGGAATTAGCTCCTGTCCTTGAGTAAATACTATAATGGCATGGCAGCTGATGTTAGCAGTACTTGAGTTGCAGAGAAAAGCCATTAACAGTCTTTGGGGGAGAAATCAATTCCATGGAGTACTTAGGAAGGAATTCAAGGTCAACTACAGGAATTTATACTAAAATTAAAAAAAAAGAAGTTCACACTAAAAAATGATGCCCCATCCCATTTTCTCTACTTATGTAATGCACAGGGTGCTGGCTGTCTGCCAGTCTCTTGTCTCTGTACTTCTGTCATTTGTTTGAGACCAAAAGGTAGGGCTCCAATCTGTGTATCCCCAGGTACAGGTATGGGGTGGGGAGTGCAGAACCCAGGAAGGAGGAGGTGTCCTGGTGGCAGAGGCATTGGGACCCTTGGCCCTTGGACACCATCCCTTCCCTGGGAAGAACACTTCTTTGCAGGCACAAAATCATAAGCACAGAGGTGGTACCGCATCAGGCCTAAGAGCAGCGAGCCCCTCCCTACTTGGGTTCAGCACTCAGCCTGCCATCCCCTCGTCCCCTTGGAGGGACAGCGGGACAGCTGGGGTGCAGGGAGCGGCTGGCACATGGGGAGGTATGTATTCATCCTCCCTCCTACAAGCTTTTAAAAAATGAAGTTTCAAAAATAAAAGTAATATATGCTATTTTTTTAAATTAGAAAATAAAGGAAAAGTAAGGAGAAAAACAGTAATTTAGTAATTTTCATAATCTACCCTACCACCCTGAAATGTCACTATTTATATTTTGATGCATTTCTTCCAGCCTTTTTCCTATATAGATCTATGAGTATGTGTTTTATTTAAACAGATTTGTGTTATGTATACATATATATAATTATATATATGAGTTTATGTATAATTATATATAAAGTTTTATATAGTCTTATATAAGACTATGATATACTTAAGTATATATTATATATCTATATATTATATGTAAGATAAATTATATGCTTATATAATATTATATTTAAAATATATGCTTATATAATCTCATGTATTATACATTTATATAAATATACTTATAGATCATATGTAGTAATATATAATACTTTTATACTATATTATAGCATATAATCTATATTATGACATACATATTATCTAATACTATATAAATATATATTTATAAATTGTATCATATTATCACATATTTTATATATAAACTTTATATATTATTATATATGTACATATATAATATATGATATTTATAGTTGTATATATTATATACAGTTGTATCCTATCTTATCATAATTACATGTATAATTGTATTTTACTTTGTTCTTAAATTATATATATAGCTCTTTGAGACACTAAAGTTTTTTGAAAATGTGACTTTTAATAGTTGTATAATATTTTACTAAGTTAATATAATAATTTATTAAACTAATATAATCTATGTCCCTATGGTTGGGTGTTTTTTCAGTGGTGTGCTATTTGAAAGAACACTTACATTCTGAAGTCTTTATCTGACTTGGGCTATTTTCTTAGGAAAACGTGCTAAGAGTGCTGGTGTGGCGCTTATGGCATCATTAAGCTCTTGAGTTCTATTAGCAAACGCTTTCCAGAGGGGTGGTTCCGATTCCTGCCTCCCTGGCCCTGTGCAGGAGGGCCTGACTCCCGGCATCCTCTTTGACACTGTTGTGTAGCTTCTAGTAAGTCCTGTTTCCTCTCTGCTGCAGCTTCTGTTCCCAGCCAAGAGGCAGGATAGCCTCATGGGAGAGCACAGATGTGAGCTGGCTCAGCTGGGGAGGTTACGAAATGTGCACCCTTAGGAGTGCTGCCCTGCAAGCCCCAGGCTGGGCCACTGCCCTCAGAGCTCCTGCTTTCGCAGCTGTCAAGGGGAGAAAACATCATCAGATAATGGTGAGGCTAAATCTTCTCCATGTAGCTGTTCTCTTTACTCTTGTCTCCCTGACCTCTTGACACATTCACACTTGGGGGGACATCTGGAGGCATTAAGACTTCATCTGTGCAGATGCAAGAAAGTCCTGTAGGTCTGAGCATGAGAGGGGATTTGGAAGGACATGTAGGAAGGAGGGCCCCACCTGATGGGTTCTGCCCGGTCCCCACTTCCCTTCCCTTGTACGAGGACCTTCCAAGGGCTGAGATGTAGGCATGCATCTTAATCTTGGCCCAAGAATGAAAACCCGTGCCAAGAAGTCCTTTCCTGGCACAGCTGCTGATACAGCCATTGAGAAGAATTCCAGGTGGCAGTGGCTTGTTCTAAAGGGCTGCCACAGCATGCAGAAAGGAGCCCCTTGCGCACTATCATGACATTTATGAAGCTGTTTTTGAGGGTCAAGCAGAGGAAGAGGGCCTGGGCAGCCTATTCTGAGGCCCGGGTCACAGAAGAGGACAGGGATATAATTACCATGAACCAGAGGAAGGCTTTTCATTTGGTCTCCTTTCTCCCTACAGAATTTAGCAGGAACCAAGAGAAAAATGATGTATGAACGCTTTCTAAAACAGGGGGTGGATGTTCTGAGAGCTGTTACAATAGGCATAGTTTTGAAAGTATCTGATGTCTTACACTAAGAGCCCAGCAGAGGGTCGGTCCTTCAGTAGGTGGTCAATAAACACTTTGGATCTGAATCAGTAGAAAGAACACAGACATGGTGGAAGGGATGGAGCAAGCCACAGAAGTTATAAAGAGAATTTACCAGGACCCCTGATTCTTTCCCCGTGACACTCAGCCAACCAGGGCTTTGGAAGATACAGTGGTGGTGAATCAGCAGGCCAGTGGAGGTGGCCTTCTGGGTACTCCTTGGGCTCACTCCCAGGTACAAAGACGAGAAAGAGGTTACAGAAGTGCAATGTACAAACCAAGGTGGGCTGTGCCCTTACCTCACCAAGTGCTTCTTTGCCAACAGGCTGCCCTCGGGGAGATGCAGGGGTGAGTTCCAAGGCTGGGGCCTGCTGGACTTGTCCTTCTGCCACCTGTCCGGAGGAGGCCTCCTCCTCTTCTGGGCATTTGCTTAGCGGCTGCTCAGAGCCACCACCCAGGAGCTGCGGCAAGGGGTCCTCCTCAATGGAGATGATTCTGCGGAGTGCCCGGTGGGGCGGACCCCCAACCACTGGCTCCCCAGTTCCTGGCTCATCTTCTGTATGAGGATATCCACTCAGGCCTAGGGAGCTCCTCCTCCTCGGGATGCCAAACACATCTTCCTCCTCTTCTGACTGACTACGAGGGTGGGGAAGAGAGACGCATATCATAAAATACACCAATGTGGAAGCTGGAGGGCGCCTGGCAGCTGTTGAGAAAAGCAGATAACTGAAGAGCACCACATCTTTGCAGAAGAGAGCTCCAGGAGAGGAGGGAAAAACGACCTACCCGGCACTCGCTAGCTCATTCCCTCAGCACACTTATATGGAGTGCTTGATGGGGTGGAGAAGATGAAGATGGTGAAGACTGTTAGGGTTTGCATCTGGAGCGTCTCCCGGGAAGCTCACGTGTGGAAAGCCTGGTCCCCAGTGCAGCAGGGCTCAGAGGTGGGGCTTTAAGGAAGTTGTTGGGTCTTGAGGGCTCTGACCTCATGAGCTCACTCGATGGATTAACAATTTGAATGGACTAGTGGGTGGTAACTGTATGCAGGTGGGACATGGCTGGAGGAAGTGGGTCACTGCGGGCATGCCTTTGGGTCTCTGTTCCTGGTCCCTTCTCAACCTCGCTCTCTGTTTCCTGGCTGCCACAAGCCGAGCAGTTTTCCTCCGCCACACCCTCCCACCATGATGTTTCTGCCTTGGAGCGGGCAACCCTGGACTGGACCGCTGAAACTGTGGCCAAGTAAACCTTTCTTCCTGCGAGCTGTTCTTGTCAGGTATTTTGGTCACAGGGAGGAAAAACCGAGGAACACAGAGAGGAAGATTTTAATAGGTATTGACTAAAGATGCAGTCGTGAACAGATGGACCCAGGCCCTGTTCCCGTGGAATGCTGGGCTCAATTGGGGAACCAAATAAGAAGTGACACAAAGACATGTTTGCAAATTGGGAGAAGGCTAGGAAGGAGAAGGTAGTGAAGAGATGAGTGCAGAGGCTCGGGAACAAAACACTCTGGAGTAACAAGCAACTGCTGGGCTCTGCTCAGCACCATCCTTACTAACTGTGTGTCCTTAGGTAAGACACGTCAGCTCCTCACACCACAGCAGATGTCTACCGGCTCAGAGGCAGCTTCCCCCTGGAATGGGCGTTGGGTCAGAAGACATATCCACCCACCTCTCCTTTCTCTCCCTTTCTCTTTCTCTTTCCATGTCCCTAGAAACCAAAGTCTGCATAAGCAGACCTAGGGGCATACTTGCTTCTAGAAGCATCTGAGCACTAAAGGCAAGGAAGAGCAGTAGGAGGTGAAGCAAATTAGGCAACTGGAATGTAGGGCCAAGGCACAGGCTGTTTCATGTATTTATGTATGTATGTATGTATGTATGTATGTATTTAGTTAGTTACTAGGGATTGAATCCAGGGACATTCTACTCCCACAGCCCTTTTAATTTACATTTATTTTGAATCAGGGTCTCACTAAGTTGCTTAGGATCTTGCTAAATTGCTGAGGCTGGCCTAGAACTGGGATCCTCCTGTCTCAGCCTCCCAAGTACTGGGATTATAGATGTGTGCCACCATGCCCGGCTTATTATTTTATTATTTTTTATTGGTGCATAATAATTATGCAAAATAGTGGGTTTTGTTGTGGTATATTTGTACATGCACATAACATACTTTGATCAATCTCATTCCCCAGTGCCTCTCTCTACCCTTCCCTTCTCCCTCCCCTGCCCCCCTTCCTCTAGAATTCTGGTCTCCCTTCTATTTTCATGAGATCTCCCTGTTCCCCTTTTTTCTCCCTAGCTTCCACATATGAGAGAGAGCACACGACCCTTGACTTTCTGAGTTTGGCTTATTTTGCTTAGCATGCTCTCCAGTTCCATCCATTTTCATTTTTCCTGTGAATAACGTAATTTCATCCTTCTTTAGGACTGATAAAATGCCATTGTGTACACATACTACATTTTCTTTATTCTTTCATCTGCTGACTGGCATCTAGGCACACAGGCTATATTTTCAGAAGGTTTGTTCTGTTTTGTAGTACTTGGAATTGAACCCAGGGCCTTGCACATGCTAGGCAAGTGCTCTGCCACTGAGTTACATCCCCAGCCTTCTCAGAAGGGTTTGAGAGCAAAGGCCTGAGAGTCCTCTTGAGCACTGGAGTTCTTTAGGGTCTTTGTGAACAATTAAAGCTGAGAAAAGGGGCTGGAGTTTGACAGGAGAGGATCTTACCTCCAAAATTCAATCTCTCTCTCTCTCTCTCTCTCTCTCTCTCTCTCTCTCTCTCTCTCTCTCTCTCTCTCACACACACACACACACACACACACACACACACACACACACAATCACACATAGATTAGAAAAGAAAATGGAATGGGGATGAAGTAATGAGCTGACAGAGTTATGGGAGAAAGTAACTGAAGGGACAGAAACACCTTTTATTTTGCCCCCAGGTGTATAATATTTATTAGTCCTAAGGACCAAAGTAAGAAGGAAAAAGAAAAGCAAAACCCACATGTCACCTTTCTGAGGTTAACTGCATTCTGAAGCTAAATTAAGATATAGTGCTTGCTCCCAGCAATGATGAATTGGATCCCTTGGTAGAAAATAAGAGATCTGTAGCAATTTGAGCACCTTCACTTATGAAATCACAGTTTTAAATGAAAGCCAACTGGCTTTGTTCTAATAAACTTCCTATATATGCTACCAAGTCTGTTAACTGGTTATCTGGTGCAGAACAAATTAGTATTCCTATCCATTTTCATCTGCGTACGTATACACACAGGGTGAATATTGTATGCACATACGAGGAAATGTGTGTGCAAACACACACACACACACACACACACACACACACACACACACACACACACACACCAGGCATATTTTTCAAAGGCTTTGCAACCAGAAAAGAAATAGCCACTTAGGCCCTAAAATGAAGCATTTCTTGGAAAAATCTCTTTATTTGGGAAATTCTTAAGCACTCTTGACATCCTATAATACCTTCAGCTTAGTGGTTTTGCCACCAAATGCTATCTGCCAGCAGTAGCGAGAGCAGCTACGTTGGCTGAAGTCTGTATTGGAATTTGCAGTTTGCAATTTGTTCCTTACTGGATTATCGTCTGTCTCCTCCACTCAGTTATAAACTCATTGGACACAGATGGGTCTATGTTACTCGCTACTCCATCTCCAGCACATAGCACAGTACCTTGCACATAGTAGGCACTCAATAAATATTTACTAGATGGGCATTGAATAATGGATAGCTGTGGTGGGACCCACATGCAACACACCTCTGGGGCCTTCACAGAATTCAAAAGAATGTCTGGTACCCAGGAAGTAATCAGTAAACGCCTGTTGAGTCAATCAATCAATGACCACGTTCAGTTCTGAGGAACCAACAGGCCAACTATGACTGGAGAAATTGGGCTCCCAAATTGCATCTCATTATTCAGCTATTTAGAGAAGGAATTCATGATGATCAAACCCTGAGAACTTACTGATGAGCTGATTTACATCCCCAAAGCCAGTTTCCTTTGCATCTCATTTTATTTCATGCTTTCAGTCTTGGGGGCTTCCACATGAGCAAGTTTACACACTGTCTCCCCAGATCTGATATGCCAGGGTCAGGCTGCCTCTACCTCTCTGTGGCCACGAATGTGGATGACACGTTTGCTATAAAGAGGAGGGGGCAGGGGACTGGCTTGTCTCTGTGAGTGAGCAGTGAGCCCACCCTTTGGGTACACAAACACAAACATGTGCTGTCCAACAGCAACAAAACATACTATCTTTGAATTAGTCAAACATGAATCATTGAAAGGCTCTGTCAAGCACAAGTCCAAGTCTTGTCTACAAAATAGTTCAATTAGTGGAGACTCTGTGAGACACTTTAATTGACCTTTGTAGCCAAGACAGTCATGTTCCTGAAAACCCAAGGGCATCTATTCTGCTTGACAGACAAGAGAGCATTGTCCAGCCCCAGCCTCCATCTCTCTCTCCCCTGACCCTCTCTCTTTCTCCTCTCTGCTTATCTACAGCACCCTCAGTCCCTCCTGGCAGACACATGCAAGGGCAGGGAGCTTCAGAAAGTAATGCTCAATCCTAGGGGTTTGCTCTGCACAACCCCCCTCTGGCTTAGATGTCACAACAAGGAGGGTCACGTCCTCTAAGACACAAGGGGAGTGAATGCAGCTGATCTCAGGACCATCTCTCTCCTCTCTCTCTCTCTCTCTCTTCTGTATTGGGGATTGAACACAGGGGCATTCTACCTCTGAACTATACCCCCAGCCCTTTTTACTTTTTATTTTGAAACAGGATCTTGCTAAGTTGCTGAAGGTCTTTCCGAGTTGCTGAGGCTGGCCTTGAACCTGTGATCTTCCTGTCTCAGTCTCCCAAGTACTGGGATTACAGGTGTGTCCCACCACACCTGGCTCAGGACCACATCTCGAGGGGCCAATCTGCACTGAGCGTGGGCCCAGAGCTGACTCCCAGAGTGCCTGGTGAAGGAAAGGATGCACAAAGGGATGGTGACTCACCTTCTGAGGATCCCTCTGCCGTCCACATACTTGCCAATCACGGAGCCAGATCTCTGCTTCCAGCTCACCTTGGAAGGAGCTGCGTTTGCCTTGGCTGCCTTATCTTTCTGTGGAAACACCAAATGCCCTCAGATCCTGGCCTGTGTATTTGCTCCACTGTGTGAGCAAGAAAAGGCTCATCGTTTCTGCCTTCTGGGTCAGGATCTAGACAGGGCTCTGATGTCAGCCAGTCATGCTCTGGTCTCCCTCCTGCCATTCTCCATCCCTTCCCCTTGTTATCCCCCAACCAGAGTCCCTCCCTCTCCTCTCCACTAATCTCATCAAATGAAAAATACTGTTTGGAGCTGAGGGTGTAAACCATGTCATTCTACACAGGAATATGGGTAATTTGCAAGAGAGCAAAAAGGAAGAGAAATGTGGAATGCATAGGGAAATATTTACAAGTATAAAAAACCCTTCTGTGCATTTTGCTTTACTTGTTTCTTTTTTGCAGGGGTGGGGATGGAGCCTGGAGTCTCATACATGCTAGGCAAGTGCTCTGCCACTCAGCTACACCCCTAGCCCCACCCTGTGTATTTTATTTTATATTTTGTGTGCTAGGAATTGAACTCAGGGACATTCTACCTCCAAGCTATACCCCTGTCCCCAGACCTAATTTATTTTTCATTTTGTTTTGAAACAGGGTCTCGCTAAGTTACTGAGGGCCTTGCTAAGTTGCTAAGTTTGGCCTTGCACCTGCGATCCTCGCCTCAGCCTCCTAAATGCTGGGATTACAGGGGTGGGCTATTGTGCCTGGCCCTATGCTATGCATTTTAAATCAGACTCTAGTCCTTCTTTATTTCCCAAGCCCCTAGTGTGATGAGGAAGGGCCAGTCCACAGGGACCATCAGTCCAGTGCCTGTCCTTCATTCCTATGCTGGCGTAAGGTTTTCCGGATCTTTCACAGAAGCAGGCTGGTATAGATGAGTTGCTGTAGCAACCGGGTGGATTGGGGGCTTAAAATCCCCTCAGCAGAGGCTCCCCAGCAGGAGATGAGGGGGAGTTAGATCACAGGACAGATCTCTCATTAATCAGTCATCCCGTGATTCTTGATGATCCCTAATGAGGGGAGGAGGAGCTGCAGTGCTTCCAGGCCCCGAAGGTATGGCTTTGATAATTCCAAATGAAGCTTTAATTATTACTCCACACCAACAGGACTTTATCCCTCTTTCTTCAATCCCCCACTGGAGTCCTTCATTCCATCCTGCTTCCTAAGCAGAATGAGTTTGGTAGGTGAGGGCAAGTGAGGAAAAAGGATTAAAATGACATTTGGCTGGAATTTATAAAAAAAAAGTCAGTGTTACTTCTAAAACAATTATAACCATTGTCATCATCAAGCAAACATGTGTAGGCTTAAGTCTTGCTCTGAGAGAACACACATGTGGGCAGTAGAGGATGCGTGCTGCCGGTCTGGATATCAAAGAAATGAGAGCCGGGCGTGGTGGCGCACGCTTGTAATCCCAGCATTCGGGAGGCTGAGATCGGAGGATCCGGGTTCGCGGCCAGCCTCAGCTACCTAGTGAGGCACTCCGCAACTTAGTGAGACTCGGTTTCAAAATAAAGAATAAAAAATAGGGCTGGGGGTGTAGCTCGGAGGTAGAATGCCCCTGAGTTCAATCCCCAGTAC